>JALPQI010026759.1:0-15962 GCA_025490895.1 Thaumatotibia leucotreta
ACTCAGTAAAAAACCGCGCGATTTATTATGAACACCTTCGCTGCGGAGATCAGCTTGACTCGCAATAACCATACTTTGCAAGGGGTCTAATGACCCCCTACCATATTGAAAGTGTTCATCCAATGCGATGCATCGGAATTTTGAACCTGTAGTGAATAGACGACATACCGGGAATTTAAAAAACGAATATTGCGAGCATGTATTATTGGCTGTGTCAGTCAAATGATTCAAATGAAGACGTAATTGGACAAATGCTCGAAAATAAGCCTAAGAAACTGTTTAATTTTTTTTTCTTTACTATCGAAATAATGTAAAATACGTAATCATATCGTAAATAAACATATAAAAAATCGAGTTAAAGTTTGAAGTGACAAATGCTCATCTGGTTCGTACCAATTCATAAATTGATCCTAGTGGGTCTATAAAGACATACTTCCGCATCAGTATAGTTCTCAATTTAATGTTGCCTCTTAAGTTATTGTGTAACCCAGTTACTCGGCAACAAGTCGTATTAGTAAATGCCCAATCCCAATACGCATTGTATTTTCGTTTGTATTATTTTTTAAATGTGATAATGCGTAAATATAGTATCACATTATCTCTACTTTGTATTTACTTTTTGGCCCATGTAGCCGGTAAGTTTTAAATTATACAAATTATCTTGTAAGTAGTAGCCATTAACTCTTAACAACGCCATTTTATTTAAAGTATTTTTTTAGGTGCGGACGCGGTGAAAGTTATGGTAAATGTTTTTTAATAATGTACCTAATTCTTGTATGAATCTCACATGAGTCCAAATGGTGTTTTCCTTTGTAATTTATTACATAGTATTTTTATTTCTCACTTTCAGTCTTCCGGGGATTGGTGGTGCGATGAAATAGAGTGTTATTACAGTGATGCAATACCCGATGAAGAAAAATGTGTCAGCAATAACTCCATGTCAGTACACTAACTCGGTTTATTATTGTTACTCGGACAAAAAATAATTCTTACTGGAAACTGAAGCGAATTTAAAATCCAAATAAAATTTAAATCGAATAATTATTAATATCGTTTCTGCATTAAGTACTTAAATGTGCATTGTTTCAGACCATATCGTTTGAACAGTACAACTGGAACTTGCGAATTAAACTTAATTGGATTACTACTGTCATTCAAAGTTTTAAATAATAGATTAGGCGCTGTCGTTGAAGGTACATCAAAGTAGCAAGTAATTGCATCTTACGTATATATTTTGTGTATCGATAATCAAAACATATGTTTTAAATAATTTGCAGAGAAAAATCACAAGCGCAGTGAAATACTTTTTCAACGAGTGCTTAATGCTGGCAAAGTTTTTGTTTGTTTCGCAAGCGGATGTGCATTTGTGGGATGTTTCTATTGTTGTTGGGTGCAATACTCGTAAGTAAAATTATGTATTGATTTAGAATTAATAATTATTTGTAATATTAACAGTTTAATTTTATTGTTAGGGATCGTCAATTGAGAAAAAGCTTGGAGGTAGCAACCAAGAAATTGCAAGCAAAACAAAAATTCCGAATGAAACAAATTATCGGAAATAAGGAGAATAAAGAAACTGAAAAAATTAACAGAACTCAAGCAATAACAGAAGAAATACAAGTCTCCATAGTTTAAGCCGGATTCAGCTTCCTAATTTGTGACAAATTGAAATATTCATTATGCTATGCTTATTTGTTATTATTAGTAGGATACTTTACGCTTCAAATGTCTCTCAAATATATATTGAATTATGCGTATAACTATGGTTCGAACAATCAGCGTCATGATTCGAGGCCAGTCTATTTTCGTTCCCTTAAATCCCTTGCTCTCGTTCGACGACCCAACTAAACATTTGAAATTTGCAAATGTCTTTTCTTATACTACGCGATTTTAACCTACTTACATCTAATTATTTGTGCATAATGGTGTCTTGCGCTGCCTGTGCAGCATTTATGTGTTGGTGAATAATTGATAAATGTATAGTGTTTCATATACTTTATGCTATTCATAAAATAGCAGTATATCATTTAGAAAACGTTACTGTAGCGATAAAGTACGCGAAGTTTCTCAAAATTGTATTATTCGTCACCTGAAGTTTACAGTATAATGTTTCGCCAGTGTATTATTTGTGTTTTTCTTATAAATATTTGGTGTAATCTGACAAGTAAGTGATATAAAAATGAATTAATTTCTATTTACCATTAGATACATTAAAATAATACGTTCGGTTTTTATTGTAGCTGCCGAGTCGCCGTCAGTTGAAAATAAAAACGTAAGTTTAGAATTCAATATCTAAGTCCAGGTACGTAGGTAGGTAAGTAGAAATCAAATAAGTATCTTAACACTTACTTTGATAATAATACCAGACACCTAAAATTAAAATTATTGTATGTACTTGCATATTATAAAATTGTGGTGATGAAAGAAATATTATTTAATATTTTGATAATTTGCACTTTATAGACAAGCTGCAGTGACGTCGGCGACTGCCTAACTGTCGACACAGCTTGCAAGGAAAAATGCGGTTGTGATAATAAAATGTAGGTATTTATAAATATGAAATATTTATACACGTCTATCTTCTAACTTAGCAAGTCGATAAATTCGTTGTTTAACAAAAAAACAGGTATAGGTTTGCTTTAAAAGTTACATAAATGTGCTGGTTATGGTTTTTGTCATTTGCTAACCCCATTAAGAGATTCAACCTTTACTTTTTTTTCAGTCCGACCAGTTTTAATAACAAAACTCAGGAATGCGTAATAAACATCATACTGTTATTAAATTCATTAAAGGAAAAATATAACACGGAAGGTGAGAAGAACATTTTTAAAAATAGGCACGTGTGAAAATTGTGAAACAAATGCCTTTATACTTAAAAAACTAACCTCTTACAGATAATGATATATCTACCGCGGGTGATGGTATGGCAAGTACGTAACATACCTACTTAAACTTAAATTGCACGTTGGACGTTGCTTTCATCGAAACTAGCTAGTATAATTATATTTAAAATCATTTCTATGTTTTAGTTTTTTTAATGCATGTTAGGTGTAAGATATATAATTACTTGAAATAATTAGTCCCGCTAAGTTTCTTGCCGAATTCTTCTCGGGTCGGCGATGTAGGGTTAGAACCGGAAGTAGATTTTTGCTTCACGTAGTATTTAGTATCACTATTAATAAGAGCTTGTTGCTGTGCCTACTTGAATCAAGAATCCTTTGATTTTGTACTGTCATCATTTGACTAATAGTATACCTAATTGCAAAGACATAAGGTCCACCTTAGAAGTATTACTTTTTGTATCATCAAATCCAAGGCCTCGATAATAATTCATCTATACTTTTCGGTGAACGAATGAAACCTTATCCAGCCTACCTTCCCCGGCTTTCCAAATAGGCTGCTATATGAGGTGGTAAAGGTTGTTAAAGTAAAATGCAAAATAAACGGTTCTATTAGATTTCATGACTTTTTACCTTTACCTAATTTATCTGTGTATTGTCAAGCTAGTAAAATATTTTTATCAATTTGAGATATTGTTTTTTGCAGCAAAAATTGAGGATGAAGCTGATCGAATATTTAAAGGCGTCGTAGTTGCCGCATTTTTATTCATCGCGTGCGCCAGTGTGTGCACTTTAACTGCATGCATTTATTGTTGCAGGATTAATTATACGTAAGGATCTTTTATTCCCTTTGTATCTTTTTGTTAAGTCTTTGTTTAGAATCAATAGAAAAGAACACGCCTTGTACGATTAGCAAATAGTATAATAAAGTGTTATGTATGCTCTGGCTTGGCTGGCCACTAACCAGGGTCGCGTTTTATAAAGTTACATTTTACAATTGCGCTATTTGTCTCTCTAACGCACGCACATATTGGCTAGAAAGAGAGGTAAACAGCAAAATTGTAAATTGTAACTTTATATAGCGCGATCCAGCTTATAAGTAATACAAAACATTTTGCTCGAAGAGTTGTTCATAAAAATATTGAAATTCCCGCCTTTTTCTACCTATGAGCTGATTGACCAAATGCCCAGAGGCACAATATCTAAACCGCATAAAAGTTGTTGCTTGTTGAAATATTTTGAAACGAAGCGTTAGCAAATCATATAATTGTATAATGTTATACATTGCCACAACTTTTCTGACCAGGGTGCTTAGACAAGTTGCCAATCGCTAACGCTTAATCGTCAATCGTAAACGAAAGGCAGCTAACTGTCTTTGTCTCACTAATAATAAAGAGTGACAGAGAGGGAAAAACTACGATACGCTACTAAGCGTTAGCGATTGGCAACCATGGCAACTCGGCTAAGCATCCAGGCCCACTACCGCGAAAATAGAAATTCGTAAATTTCCTCTAAATTTGCGAATTTCGAAGTTGGCGGTATTTATAATTGAATGTCTTTTTTAGCGATTACCAACTGAAAAAAAGTATCAAAGTGCTGGCGAAGAGGATGGGAAAAAAATCTCAATTACAAAAACCTGCTAAGGCTCCCACAGCACCAGTGGCTGAGAGCTGTAATGTTGTTGTAGAAGACGCTGGCGTATTTTGCGTTTAAATAAAAAAATAGCTCAAATTTGATTAAATTTTTAGAATTCAACTAAGAACATTATTATTAATATGTTATGTAATTAATAAAATTGTGATATAATTAAATTGATATGCATATTGAATGGAACGTGTTTAATTCATGGTAACCCTAAATCTGACACATCGTTCTTCGTTTCATTCCTTTCCTTCATCTTCATTCATAATTTTTGACGTTCGTACGTATGACAAATACGAATACAATACTCCGCAACTATTGATAATATTGATAATTGATATTATTTATTTACGACTTTTGCGAGAGACATTGAATTAATCTAACTTCGAATTTCATTAAGACGACTACAAACAGTTGCCTAAATCCGGTAATCGGTGTAAGTACTCTCTTCTATTACACCTTGTATTGAGTTTTTTAATAAAAACAAGCGCAATTAAACGCGTTCGTTTGTTTTATTAATTTAACATTTAATCAGTTTCAGTGGGAGAACCAATATAACAGTTTGTATAATATGCTACTCGTAGAAGTCGATGTTCCGGATTATATTATCATGACTTTTGGTGTTTTGCTAACCTTGACGCTGTTGAGTTGCCTTTGCTGCGTATGTATGAAAATCAGGTAAGTTCAGATTATGAGTACTTAATGAATATTCCGCATGGAATTAAGCTCATACATAACACTCTACATTAGAATATTGTTTTAATCGCTTGAAAATATAAAAGTTTAAATATTTTAGTTTAATTCAGAATTAATGAAAAGAAAAAGAAACAACTTGTGCCAGTGAAAAAAGCGGTAAACTTAAATCTTCTATGAGTGTTCTGTTCAACAATACGCACCTAGTTTTATTTATATCTGCCGTCTTTTTCTACTGCTAAAGGTTCTTGGACAGAGTATACCATACATTTTGCAATCAACCCATTTAACACCTTGTGTGCGTAGAATATTTTTCCTTATAGTTTTCCCACTATTTTCAATATATTGTATATATGAAGAATCCATGCTCCCGCATATGATGGGTTAAAAGTGAATTTGGGCATTGAAAGAAAAGGAAAGAATCAATCGGCTGCTGCCGGATACCAGTTCTTGCTAAAAACTAACCAAATTATTTCATAAACTTTGTTTTCGTTTTATGTTTTGTTAAATTTCATCTGTCGTTTAGGACTTATCCCCATTTCGGTACATATCAATTGTTGTGAAACATCCAGTTTTTAAAAGGTGATGGCACCACCAGTAATATTCAATGATAAAGAGTACTGGACACTGAAAATTACCTTATCCTGAGTGCTAACCCTATCTATAGTAGCTGCTTAAAATAATTTGACCTGTATGCCATTTTGCCAATGCGCCCATCCCAGTATTAGAACCATATCTATAAAAAAATTTGAAAATTATTTAACATGTCCCAGAGCTGTCAAGTAAAATAATTATAAAAAAAAGTCTGTTCAATGGAGAATCTCCTCATTTTTTTAGTTTGTTAAAAAAATACTTACATTTCTGTATTAAAATGTTTCAGTGATCTTCGAATGGAGAGTTACATACTGGAGATGGCGCACCGCAAAGGCATAGAGGTAGACCTAGCCAGTCTGGAATCAAAATATGCCTTTCAATCTCCACAGTCAAATGAAAGCTGTACAATTATGATACCAGACGTTGTTGTAGTTCTTTAGCTCATAATTTGAGGAATGACTTATGGAAAGAGTAATGGTATGTGAAACAAGCAGGATGCTTGCAGCAACACAGCATGATTGTCACAGTTATGTGACAAGATGTATTATGTCTAGCTGCCCAAAGACCTATTAAAAGGCCAGTTATACAATGGAATATGGGTAAATCCATGTAACTGTAATGAAAGTAACCATTTGAATGTCTGTTTATTTACTTATGATCCAAGTGTAAGTATTACACTATCTGGATAAGTATTATTTTGATGTCTAGACATAATAACAGTAAAATTTGCACAATTAATAAATAAATATGCGAAAAATTGGTCACTTTCATTACACTCATGCATGGAATTGCTCAAATGTATACCACTACGTAATGGAACAGAGTTGCATTTGTTTAAAACAAAACGAAACTCTAGGTACACTCAACACTCAACCAATTGGAATTCCAGGATACATCATGATAAAAATAAAATTGTTAGATATGCCTTTCTAGTAACTTACAATTTTCTTATATCATCATTTTGATGCTTCCTGGACTGAGTGACTGTTCCTAAGGTCCGAGTAGCTTGACTGTGAATGTACTCATATTTCGAATTATGGTTTATTTAAATTCCACTGCCTAATTTTTTTCTACGGGCAGCTAGATGATAGAGAGGTATTGGATGTTACGCACAAATTACGCATTCATTATAATCAGTTATGTGCCAAGGATTTGAGTAAGTAGGAAGGTATGTAGGATAAGTAACGATGTAATGTCGTACTACGCTTGTAGGCATTTTGCTACTAGTATTACGGAATGCTGTATTATTTTATTTACTATATGAAATGATCTCGCTATTTTTATAGGGTCACAGAACTGTTTATTCTAGTCGAAGCATAATGATACTCGTAATATATGTTACATGTCATTTTTTGGTGTAGGTATTCTTAGTATGATTTTACTTATATCCATGCAATTTTTTTTCTTTATTTTTTAAGGAAGTGAACGTCTGTTCTATATTATATCAATGCCAAAGTAGTGATTTTCTAAGATTGATCCAAACAGTGCCATATAATAACATTAATTCATAAATTAGGTAAATATTAAACTAGCAAACTTTTTAGGTATTAATGAGGTAATTGAAAATAAAGTGATAACATACAGATTTAGCAAATTTGAATGCTTGATGTGCAAGATGTATGATGATATTCTAAAACTAGCCTCAATTGTATATTTAAAATATTTTTATTGTGGCTTTCTGCTTAGTAAACTTTAGTGGTTTATCATATAAATCTATCCTATATTTTTAAAACCTATATTAAGAATAGAAAAGTTCTTACGCATACATGTTACAAAGTAGTTGCTTATTTAAAAAAAAAAGTGTAACTTATTGAACTAAGAATAAGTGATTAAAGGGAATACAATGTAGTATTAAGTATCTAGTTACTGTAAGGTAATTTAAGATTGTAGGAAAACCTCGGTTTGTGAGTCAAAAGGACCGGATTTTGTGTCTCTTTTCTCTATCCTAAGAAACTAAAGAGTTATGCTTTTTTTATACCAGTCAATTTAAAACCGTAAGCGTATACCTAGTGCTAAAATTGAAGGGTATATATTAAGGGTAGGGAACCCCTGCCATCACCATATCCCAACTATTGGGGAATTCCTTGTGAATTCGAGTATGTTTGTTTTATATTGTACGAGTATAGTTCTTCTACTCAATAGCCGAAAATGACGATTGAATGTTCAGGGACATTGCAAATTTGTGTGACGATGATGATGGCGGTTGAGAAATCCACTCTGAAATGTCAATCACTGGCGCCTGACAGTAAAAATTTCCAATACTGGTGCCACCGCTCTTGCGGTTTTCATACAAATTTCAAAAACAAAAATACACGTTCTTAACATACAACGTGTATTTTTGATATTACCCTCAAACAACTGGAGTAATTAATCGCCCCTTTAGAATGAAAGTGACCTAATTCAAAATTTTGGAATTATTAATTATGTACTTAATTAAAAACACCTAAAAGCTTAACATTCCTAATTCGAAAATTTTGGATTAGGTACTTTCATTCTAAAGGTGTGTAATGAACGCCTACTAAAACTAAATAAATTTTCATGTATTAATTTCCTCTTTTTTAGGGTTCCGTAGCCAAAATGGCAAAAACGGAACCCTTATAGATTTGTCATGTCCGTCTGTCCGTCTGTCCGTCTGTCACAGCCGATTTACTCGGAAACTATAAATGCTACAGTAACGAAATTTGGTGAGAATATGTGTTGTATGAACCGCTACAGGATTATGATACTAAATTGTAAAAAAAAAACCATTGGGGTGGGGGCCCTCCATACATGTAACTGAGGGATAGAATTTTTTTTTTAGTTTTACATAAGCGTGTGGGGTATTAATAGAAAGGTCTTTAAAAATGACATGAAGGTTTATACATCACATTTTTATTTAAGCAAATCGTTTTCGAGATATCAGCTCTCAAAGTCTGAAAAATGTGTCCCCCCCCTCTATTTTTTAAACTACGCGATATAAAATTCTGAAAAAAATATATGTTATGCCCATTAATAAACTCTATCAACGATTTTTGGTTTGATTAAATTATCTCCTATAGTTTTTGAGGTAGGTTGATTTAACTGTATTTTTTTAATAATAAATTGATAATGGTACGGAACCCTTTGCGCGCGAGTCCGACTCGCACTTGGCCGGTTTTTCCATATAAAATAATTCAAAGTGTGCAATGTATCGTCATATGATTGATTACTTGGTTTTGTCACAACTGGCAATTAACTGTTCGATTCTTCCATGTTTCTGATTAAATTGTACGATACACTTTCAAAAGATAATATTAACTTAATAAGGCGAATTTAAAATTAACTTGTAATATCGATTCTCTGCACGAAAACCTACTTTTGGTTACTGTTTGAGATAATATCAAAAATACGCGCTTGTACAGTCGCCATCAGATATATCGTAGCGTCCGTAGCGTTCAAAAATATCTGAACACACCTTTATTGGTATAACGATAGACAAGGCCGTCTTTAACTATGGGGGGGGCTCCTGGGCACCCAAGGATTTTGGGGCCCCTTTCGAAAGGAAAGTAAACGTGAGAATAAATGTGAGAAAAGGTTGTCGATCTTTCGGGGGCCCCCCTGAAGATAGGGGCCCTGGGCACGTGCCCCTTCTGCCCTTATGGTAAAGACGGCATTGACGATAGAGGCGTGTCGTGTCCTGAAATTTTTGAGCCCTTCATACGCTACGAAATATCAGATGGCGACTGTATTTTTTTTAGATAAGAAGGTATTTTGTATAACAAGGTAACTAGTGTAACTGTCGAAAAGCCTTATGCTGCAATATCTAATGGTAATGATACCTTAGTAGTCAACTAGTCATATTAGACGGTTTATTCTAAAAACAGTAGTCATGTATTGAAATTAAACTTTGAACTAGGTAAATAGTTGTAGACATTTTTAGACTATCAATTATATATGGAATGAAATAGTTGTGATATTTGACTACCCGGCGCGGCGTTTGGTTGAGTTTCGAATACTTATAATAAATGATACCTAATAATATTCTAAAATTAAAATAGGTACTGTCAATATTTATTTTTTACTAGATAGTTTACATAGGAAATAAGATTCGATGTTTTTCATTTTAATTTAGATTCAAATTTTGATCAATATATTCCATTTACAATAATTTGGCTACAATGGTTCTATACATAAGATATTTCTCTACGGGTAGAATATTCTTTTAGAAAATAGTCCTGTTTAGGGAATTATTCCTGATAGAAAATCTATTTATGCACCGTATCGTATCATGGCATGATGACAATCAATATGAAAATCAAAGGCCCTAATAGGAATCTCATAGTTTGTCACTATGATGAAATGGTACGTTACGTACCTACATATATAAGGGAAATCCATTTTTTTTAAACCATTTAAAATACTATGTACCCATCTAGTCAGGCGACTGGCAATTCATGTTACCAATTGGTAATCGAATTTTTTAACCTAAATTGTTTTAACCTAAAAAGTCGATATTCAAGATGACGGCCAAGATTTACACTAAAATCAAAACGACCGTAGTGAATTTCTTCTACGGAGACCCAAATATTTTATGAAATATTTTTTGTAAATAATATCAGGGTCAATAACAAATATATTCTGAAAATTTCGTGTAATTATCTGGCATGGTTCCAATACTTCCAATTATACAGTCAATATGGCGACCATCGAATTCTTCTTCAAGGTTTCGACGATTTTGTTTTTTCAAAATTGCCTCTTTCTTTGTGGCTTTCAATATTTGTCAGAAATCATTATGAATTATGAAACATTATATAAAAATTAGAACTCTCTGTATATTTTGGTTACAAATATAGTCTTTGAAATGTAACTACTAGGTATATTTTTCTAGGTGATATAGGATGAGTAGGATGACTCCATGTCAACGCGATATTTTAATTGAAACTTAGTATTAGAAATAGTTATTGGACGTTTTAATAACGATATATTTCGTCGATTAAGATCGTATAAAAAAGGGTACTCCACTGGGTTAGATAAGTTCGTGTCATTTCGGAATTTTACCACAGTGTCAATGAATAGGAGAGTCATTGGCTTCGTCATTAACATATTACCTAAATAAATCAATTTCCTTGACTGTACCTTTATATCAATAAGGATAACTATTATTGTACATGTCAATTATATTACAGAAAGACAAAATAAATTATAAAATTAAATAATATAAAAAGAAATATCCGATTGAAATAGGTACAGCACTTACTAAGTAGTAAACTGAAGCGTGTAAGTACCTAAGGCCCATTCATCCTTAGTTGTCTAATCTATCGCAGACCTAGCCAAGATGCAATCGTATACGATAAGCGAGAAGTCACGTGACCATAATAATGTATGGGAATGGCCACGTGACCTATCGTTCTAATCAGTTCATTCGCGAACTCCGAAATCCGCAAATTTCTAGGATTTATCTCTCTTATGACGCCTTTGTGGAGTGACAGAAAAAATCCTCGAAATTTACGAATTTCGATTTTTGCGTTAGGCCAGTCATTCTCATACATTTATCACTTATCGCTTATCGTATACGATTGCAGAATGGGATCATGGCTAGATCTGCTGGTCTGCTACCGCGGGCATCCACGTTCGTATGTACCTATATTTCGGAGATTTGTTAAAAAATCCCGAAATTGGTGGATTTCGTACTTCGCGGTAGCGGTGTTATCTAATTGGTAAACAACTTTCTTACCTAAAGTTCATTTTTTTTACTAAATAAGACAACTAAGCATGCCTCCGCCGTATATAGGTAGGTATGCCATTTACCGTTGCCACTTGTCGGGTGTCAGATTGTAATAATTAATATAAAAAAATATACTTATGTAAAAATATGATATGAGAGAAACGAGTAGGTAGTTTGTTCGGAAACTGAAGACTTGTGTAGCCGTACTATGCGTTGGAAAATGAAGGATAGTTACGTTAAGGTGCATTCAGATCAAGCGAACATTCGCTATTCTAACCTCCCACTATGAAATTCGATCATTATACAAAACGTGATTGGTTGATTTCGTAAAGCGGGGGATAGAACAGCGAATGCTCTTTTGGTCTGAATGCACCTTTAGGTTTTACTCGATACGTAATGCATTATAATATATGCATTGCGCGCGATGGCCTGGCTTATGGGTTGAAGCTGAGGCCCTACCGCGAACCACGAAAGAAGTGTTGCATCTCTCTCGCACTTGTGACTTCGTACGTAAGTGTGACAGGGAGGCAACACTTCGTTCGTGAAAATCGAAATTTGTAAATTTCGGAGATTTTTCTCTGTTTCTCCAACGAAGTCGTCATTAGAGTGAGAGAGACAAATCCTCGAAATTTGCGGATTTCGAAGTTTGCGGTAGAGCCGCAAACTATACCCCGCTTTACGTATTGTAGATTAAAACCTAACGTTACCGATAGTTGCAAAGTCATGGTACGGCTAGTGGCATGTGGCCTTGCTAGACGCCTTTACTTACCGCACATTAGTACCTACGTAAGGTTTCATTGGTTTTTTATAACCTATAAGTTGTCGAGATGATACTTTTGAGATTGGCTTTGGAGTGCGAAAAGGTAGGTATTTAGGTCCTTTGATTAATCAGACATATGTATACGTACCTAATGTACCTATATATATTTTCAGTACAGATGGCACTAGTCCGAGAAGTGGTTAATTTCTTGTCAAGTCGAAACTTCTGAGGGCCATGTGTACTGAAAAACGTCGTACGATACACGTGCGAAAAGGAAATTTGTAACTTGTGTCGATTTATGGGCGTCGGATAAATTTATCGCCTATCGCCACCTGTTTCGAAGACATTTTTTTCGCACTAGTATCGTAATGTATTATTTTTTAAAAGACTAGGTATTGTTATATTTTGTTAATGTACCTACTATTTTTTCTTAAAATACATTTAAATAAAAAAAATCGTACATTGCATAATTTTCTTTCGGCTGTAGATACCTATTGTCTGTTTAAACTTAGGTTTTAATTTAGACGGGGAATAATTATTAAGCAATGAACTGAATGTAATAACGGATTTATTTGGTAGTTTCACTGCCAAATTGTGACTGACGGAACGCCTCTCTAATTTACCAAAATAAACTGTCTATAATTATTTACATTTGTGTTTTATTTTATTTTATTGGTAAAACAACAGGCTCAATAATCGTTGAGTCAACACAGTTCTCGCTTTCGTAACTTTTTCGTATTAGAATTTAAACACCATTGACACGTATCTACCGTAGCTCAGTCAACATATTATAATAGTGGAAGCAGCAAGTGCTAAGGAACCCTCAAGGCCGTGTCTGTAAGGCGGACGCTGGGCTAAGTTGGATGCTGAAGGTAACGATTTAGGTGCCTTCAGCTGGCCGGAGGAGCCCGATCTGAACCGACAGCAAAACAGCGAAGCCTGGGATTCAATCTCCAGCATCCGGAACAGAAGGTAACCTTATTCACTTCGCTATAGTTTCCCGTAATTTTGAATTAGCAACAACGTTCTTGCTCACCCACCCTAACGTATTCTCATTCAAAATACTTTCGTCGTAACGGTTAATTTTCGAATTTATTTACAGTCCACTTCTTTCGTTTCATTAACAGTGACATTTTTGATATTGTAATCTTAAGGTGTTAATAACAAAATAATTAAATATAATAACTAGGGATTGGAACATTCAGAACTACGGGTGCAAAACTTTAATAAAACTAGACAAGTGGACATGAAAGAGCACATACATCCATAAAATATACATATCATAACAAACATTGTTAAGTTCAAGATTCTATATCTCTTCTATATCGTTGTATATTTATTTTTCAATAATATCCGATTTTTCTTGGATAAATCTTCAACACTGACATGTTGTATATGACACGATATGTCAGTGTTAAGGTTTTGCACCCATAATTCCGATCCCTAATAATACACCGTGGGCTGTTTAATTAAACCCGACCGATTTTAACAGTGTATTCCTGACTCCTGACCACATTTAGAAACTAATGTCATATAACTTTTCTGGATATCGCCTAGTTTCATAGTTATTATCAATTGAAAATAGTATATTACAACACAAGTGCGAAAAACAGAAAATCCGAAACTAGTGGCGATGTTTTAAAACACGACCGAAGGGAGTGTTTTAAATCGACACGAGTCATGAATTTCCTTTTTTGCACGTGTCTCGTACGACGTTTTTAGTACAGATGGCCAGTGCCAGTTTTATGAATAACATTTACTTTTTATGTTAAAAAAAAATTAAAAAATAGTAAAAAGTAAGGAATAAAAAAAAAATTTTTTCTTCGCCAAAAATGACTAAATTTATAATTATAATATTTTTTGTTTGTTTTTACATCAAATATGCGTGGTTAAAATCTTTCGGGTTATAAAGAAGAGCCCACGGCGTATAATGATACAGCACAACCCTCATACGGTCAACATAACACAAGCGAAACGCTGCAAAATAGGTGAGCTGGAGTGATCATATCGGGCCGCCACGGTAACCAGGTAGGTGCGGCTGGAGATGCCCTACTTCGGCGAAAATCGAAATTCTTGAATTTCGAGGATTTTCTCTGTCATGCCAACGAAGGCGTCATTAGAGTGAGAGAGATAAATCCTCGAAATTCGCGGTAGGGCCGCTGCGCTAACCCGCACTATGCAAAGCAACGAGGCTATTGTCCTGCGTATTAAGGCATAGAAGTAGTTTCGTATTATGACATTTTTGAAATGGTTAATTCACATCATCATCATTAGCAGTTCACAGCTGGACAAAGGCCTCTACGGACGAGGAGGTAAATGCCCTTAATCGCTACGCTGGGCAAGCGGGTTGGCGACCACAGTAGAGTGCCCGCTATGATGACGCTGCTGCCCGTCGTCTATCTTCGATAAATAAAGTTATGGTTAAGGACACTTCATTACGATACCCACGGGAAGAGATGGGCCGGTGACAAATGTTAAAGTCATTCCTGACACAAAAAGCTTATTATTCGGCCAAAGAATTTTTAGATGATAAAGACATCTAAATATACTTGAATGTAACAAATAATTTTACTTTTGTTTGTAGCTATGGAGTTTTCGTGTATAAACTTAGCTTAAGAACATGTTGCCATACCCTGCCAGGGTCCATGTGTACTATAATTATTTTTGTAACAACTAAAATTCATACCATGGTGCAATAAATGATATTATGATTATGATTATGATTATATTCTGACTGTCGTCACCACACGGCTTATGTCAAAGCTAATGTTATAAAATTTATAACCAGAGATCGGACAAATGTGCGTCATTGTTCGCAATAATATGGTAATGACTCCAAATTTGATTGAATACCTAATTAATAATTTAATCAATTTCGGAAAATTACCTATTTGACACCGGTAAGTATGAAAACCTTTGTAAATAGTCACCTTAAAGCTTCGAAATCAAATTTCAAGAAATTATTCATTTAATTATTGATTTAATCAACTTTGGAGTCATGTCCATCATATTATTGCGAACAATGACGCACATTTTTCCGATCTCTGTTTATAACATTAATTACCCGTTTTAGGTTTAAGAACACCATTTGGAGACCACAAACCACTGAGAACCGTGACTGTACATTCGTCTTTATGGACGTTTTTAGGGTTCAGTAGTAAACTAGAAACCCTTATAGTTTCGCCATGTCCATCTGCCTGTCCGCAGCATAGCTCAGTAACCATTAGTACTAGAAGTTTGCAATTTCGTATCTTGGGTAGGTACCTATTCCTGCCTATTAGTCATGCCAACAAAAAAAAATGTTTCGGCTACTTACCTCCTCTAGACGTAACATGGGGATGTTTTTTTTTATTTTTTTTTGTGTGGTGTACCGTTAAGTATCTTAAAAATAATAAGGGCCCCAAAAAAAAATTTTTTTGTTAAATCAATATATTCCTTTAAAACTTCCAATTCAATTACAGTTTCGTAACTAAAAAAAATGTGTCTCCCCTCTTACTTTTCATCCGTGGATCCGTAAAATATGATAATTTAAATAAATTGGTATATAGGTACGGACGGAACCCTACACTGAGCGTGGCCCGACATGCAAGAACATGGGGTTACCGATTTTTTAGGGTTCCGTAGCCAAAATGGCAAAAACGGAACCCTTATAGATTCGTCATGTCCGTCTGTCCGTCTGTCCGGACAGACGGACTGATATGATGATGTCTGTCACAGCCGATTTATTCGGAAACTATAAATGCTACAGTGA
>JALPQI010026760.1:0-10277 GCA_025490895.1 Thaumatotibia leucotreta
GATCCACTTATATATTCTAAATCAATGCTACCACAAATATTTTCTAGTAATTCATTCGTTCAGACAATGTCAAGTAATTATTTACTATTTATGTTTATTTTATTTTACGGTTCTTATACCTATATAAAAGTAGGTAAATTATTTGATTTTTTACTTACCTAAATAAGTTATATCATTTTATGTTTGTTTTCCTTAATTGTGTTAAATAACGAATAATATTTGCGATTGTTGTTATCACCTCACTTGCCGGCACTAGGTACGACAAAGGCTCCGCCATTTAACTCCAGCCTGCTATCTTTGCCTTCTTAATTAGAATCATGTTGAGTAATGAATTTAATTGCTCAGTAATAATACGAAAATTGATAAACAACTGGATTTATTGGTGGGTTTTCTTTTGTCCTGTATCTTTATTTTGCTGATTCTTTTGTAATTAAAACTAATTTGTAACTACAATTGATTGATTTGTTGAATACTTTCTTTGATAATGAATGTGGCGCGGATAGTGGAAAAACAAGTGAATGTAGAGGAAAGACTTTCATTCTCATTTATTAGTATAGTCCATGTCAAAAATATCATTACTGCTTAGGGGCCAAAAATACACGACACTAATGACAAGGCAATAAAGTTGTGTAAATATATTTTTGGAATCTAAACCGCAATGATATCGTTGATATGCACTGTACAAAAAACATATATTTTATAGCTACACAAATAGCAAGGTTGCTTTACTACTTTAACTTATAAACCAACTCGTCCGTACAAAAAAAAACAACCATGTCATGTGATTACTCCGCCAGTTTTTTAAGATAAAATATTAGACATGCATTTTCTTTTGTCAACGATACAAACATGAAGTACACAGGTCAAAGATCGGCAGCGGGGAAGTGCGAAAAATTACGTGCGTTGACACTTGTGACGTCACAGAGAGAAACATGATATTGTTTTGTTCAACCAAGGTAACAAATAATAGACAATATAATTTGTTTGGAAAGTCCCCCACAAAGTGTAGTGATGACCTGGGGCTTATTTCTCGAAAGCTTGTAACTTGTAATGCAAGCGGAAGTCCTTGTTTAATTAATAGTGTTAAAAAGAGATTTCCATTTGTATTACAAGTTACAAGCGTTCGAGAAACGGGCCCCTGGTGAAGGTCGCAGCGCAGGAGTTTGCTGGATGCGGGTAGCGCTGGACCGTTCATTGTGGCAATTTTTGGGGGCCTATGTCCGGAAGTAGACATCTTTCGGTTGATATGATAATGATGAAGGCTAGATACCTATGACCAACTAACACACGAACACTAAATAGTATAAAATAAAGTCACTCTTCTGTCCCTATGTCCCTTTGTACGCTTAAATCTTTAAAACTACGCAACGGATTTTGATGAGATTTTTTTTAATAGGTAGAGTAAGAAAGAAGAAGGAAGAAGGAGGTTTTTATGTAGGTATAGTACCCGTGCGAAGCCAAGGTGGGTCGCTAGTTACTAAATATTTGACTTTCTCCATTTCCAGCATTGATTTAGAATATATAAGTGGATCCCCAAACAGCTCAAAAAAATGGCCCCAAAAATGGGCTGCAGAAGTAAATATTGCGGTCCTTTTGCTCCGCTATTCAGTTCTGACAGTTGACATTTGGTCACCTTACGGTATAGCATCATTATTCCTTAAACATAAAAAGTTTCTACTATTTTGCGGTGTTGTTCCCAAATTTGACACTTATTGCTCACTTTACAAAGTTTTTTATTCTTTGAGTTTTTTTTATTATAGTTTATTGTAAGTGAGCGTTATTAGCTTCAACTGAAACATGACAGAAATGACTTTTAGTGCCACTTTTCTTGGTTTTTTTGTTTGGCTCTGTGCGTCCATTTATTATTTAATGTCATTGATTTCCAGACATGTGCAACTACGTGGTAGCGGGGTGGGGTATCACGGCGGGCGCGCACCGGCTGTGGTCGCACCGCTCCTACAGGGCGACCCTGCCGCTGCAAGTGCTGCTGATGCTGCTGCAGAGCATGACGTGCCAGACCTGCGTCATCCACTGGGTCCGCGACCACAGGTAGGCCATCTCGACGAATGCCATCAGATTTGACGGCTTTAGGCTCGATTCCGCCAACTTTTATTCGAAAAATAACAGTAACGCTTATTCTCAGATAGTAATGTCAAAACTCCATAGTAATTTGACACTAGTATTCTTTGAATAAAAGTTTGGTGAAATCGAGCCTTAGCCGTATCATGATCCTCCCCCTAGCTCTTATCGACAATTGTCACTCTCATTAACCACTCGACTTCCTTTAATATTTCCCGTCACTTTGGAAAGAAGCCGAAGTTATTATTTGGCCTAAGAAATCAAGTGCTTCGTTCTTGTCAGAGACTAATCGTCCAATTTCCATCCACCCTTTCTTTACTAAAGTCCTTGAGCGTCTTATACACCAGCAGTTTACTTCTGCTTTAGACAGTTACAAGCTCATCATGAACCCGGCTATTTTAAAAAATCTGATGATATTCTATCGGGCATTCGTAAGATTATTATTGGCCATTGCTGGACTTTTTAGCAATCCGGGTAAGCCTCTCCTATTACCTATGCGTATGGATGCATTAGGAGGTAATTGCCTCCTTCATCATTACAATTGCCTCCAAGTTAAATCCCCTAACTAATAAGCCGATAAGTACCGTTTATCGCTTTTGGTTTTACAGACTTGATCAGACCGATGGGAGCACACGAGACTTGCAGCCTTGCAGTCTTTAAAAAGACGATTGAGTGAGGGAAATGTTTAAGTTTCCAAGCACTTTAGCAGTCTTCTCGAACAGGTTACACCACAAGTACTGCGACACGGACGCTGACCCGTACAACTCCACGCGTGGGCTGTTCTTCTCCCACATCGGCTGGCTGATGGTGCGGCGCCACCCGGAGGTCATCGAGAAGGGGAGGGCCTTGGACATCTCGGATCTGCTGGAGAACCCGGTGCTCAGGTTCCAGAAAAAGTAAGAATTAACGTACATTCGCTATCCGATAGGTATCGGAGAGGCCAGGGTGCACACAAATATCTGAGCCGCCTATCAATGCCTCTATTCTCATAGTGGTAGAGTGCATGATCAGACATTGTGAGGCCGCTCCGATATCTTTAAGTGTTTCTTGGCGCTACAATAAAGTATACCAGTTTGAACTTGCTATGTTCCTGAAAATGTATCCTCCTCCTCATCAGCCTGTCTCAGTCCACTGCTGGACGTAGGCCTCTCCTACTAACTATGCGTATACACGCATTAGGAGGTAAATGCCCATAATCACCACGCTGGACAAGCGGATTGGCGATCGTGAAAATGTATAATAAATAAATAATAAATATCTTAGGACATCTTACACAAATCAACCTAGTCCCACGGTAAGCTCAATTAAGGCTTGTGTTGTGGGTACCAGGCGACGATATATATAACAGATAGATACGTATAGATACTTAGATACACACACAGCCATGACCAAGGAACAAACATTTGTGATAAATAAATACACAAAGAATGCCCTCGCCGGGATTCGAACCCGGAACCTCCAGCTTCGTAGGCAGGGTCACTACCAACTAGGCTACAGAGGCTGACAAAATACCAGTAAATTACTAATTAAAGTCAGAGCTGTCTGATCATCTTTCAAACACTTTCACTACTTCTTACATAGATAATATCAATCTAATATGCGGAGCCTGGTTGTTAATCAGCTCGTCCGATCAAGAAATAATACATATAACCAAGTGCTTGTTATGTTACTCGCTTTATGAACTATGAACAATATCAAATATTCAGTGCTTGTTCATTACAGATACTACCTCATCCTCATGAGCCTCCTGGTGTTCATCCTGCCGGCCGTGGTGCCCGCCTACTGCTGGCAGGAGTCCCTTAGCGTGGCGCACCACGTGCACCTCGTCACCCTCGTGCTCGGCTCCCACGTCACCTTCGCCATCAACAGCGTCGCCCACGCCTTCGGCAGCAAACCTTACGACACCAGCATCTCCCCTGTACAGAACACAACCCTATCTTTATTCGCTTTTGGAGAAGGCTACCACAATTACCACCACGTCTTCCCGTTTGACTACAGAGTGTCTGAATTGGGGAATAACTGTTTGAACTTCTCGACGAATTTTGTGGATTTCTTCGCGCGGATCGGGTGGGCGTATGACTTGAAGCAGGCGGCGCCGGGGGTGGTGGCGAGGCGCGCGGGGCGCACGGGGGACGGCACGGACCTGTGGGGGCGGCCGCTGCGCAAGCGCATGGCGGGAGCGCAGTGAGGCTAGCTTGGAACTTGAGATTTATAGTTTAATGTAAATAGTTTGGGGAGAGGTTTGGAAGAAGCTGTACTGTGCGTACTGGAAATGCAACTCTTACTGTTATTGAGTTATTAAAAAAATAAGTTTAATGACTGAACAAGTGTATGGCATTGCAACCTTTATTCCATCCTAATTATTTTGACGTGTGCCGTCAGTCACCTGAAATCTTATGCTTAAGGTTCTCGGGTGGATTTCATCAAGAAATTTTTCACAATACAAAATTTTATTTTTTTTCTTTTATTAATTAAATGCATAAATATGTATCTAGAATTGTTAAATTATATTTATTAGAGTATCTTGTTATGATTCCACACTAATTAGATGCATAATTTCGAAATTATAGGCATCAAAAATATTTTACACGAGATGGTGATGACGACCATGCCATGGTTATGATTTTTTAATGGATGGTGATGATACTATGTGTATGGTAATGACGATTTACTATATCTTAAGATTCATAAGGGTATTAAATCAAACAATTTTCAGTCAAATCAACAATGTATTTTCAAAGCGCCTTTGAATGTTTGTAGTTTATTCCAAACTTCCAAGCGAGTTTAGTTCCTGTCTCCTTACATTCCTGTACCAAAGAAGATTTTGTCGCTGGCTTCTTTAGCGTCTTCACTGCTGCCTGACTATCCGTATATATAAGGTCCTAATTTATTAGTTGCAGATATTTTAACACATGATACTTTACATTAAAATAATTAACTTTAAATATAAATTAAGAAATCTTTTCGTGTAATTTTTTTGATTTCATTTTCCTAACAAAAAAAATAATTATAATTTCGTCTAAAAAAAATCACCATGTGTGCATTATCACATGTCACAATAACACTGTCTGTCATGTCATCAAACGACACAATCCAACGGAAAATAACATGACATTGACAATCAAGTATTTAATTTATCGACGAGAAGTGGCCAGTTCCAGTTAAGTGGTACGTAAAAGAGGTACTAGAATCTGTTCAATGAGTTTTCATTTAATAATCACATAAACAGGGTGTTTTTACGTAGGAAATTTGTCTTTCCATTTTCTCCAAAAAAACATCGTAAAAGCTATAATGTTTCACGGTTTAATATACTCCAGAGATCGAGTACTATCAGCTGTAAAAATATCTGCATCTAATAAATTAGGACCTTATATGACCACGGCCCTCGTCTGCTGCACTTGCTCCTTTATGAGCCTTACGCACCGTAGTATGGCACAAACTTCTGCCTGAAACACACTCGTATACCTACCAAGTGGGACAGATACCTTTTCCCCCAATTTCGGGATAACTATATAGTAGGTATGCCTGCTCCAGCTAGACCTGTGGAGCTTCTTATCGAACCGTCAGTGAAGCATATCAACGTCGGATGTGCGACGTTTACCTTCCAGTTGTCCCTCTCCCCAATATGTACTCTATATTTCTTATCGAATATCTTCTTCCTCTTTATGAGGTCATTGTGAGTTACCATCATTTCCATTTTAGACAGTACCCTATCTTGTATTAGTTCGTGTCGCTTGTGTACGCAACTTCCTCTCCATTCCTTGTATGCCTTCATTCGGTACCACTGTTCCACGGCCCTCTTTTCCGCTTCTATATGTAGCGCCTTTATACCTAGTATTACCTCTAAGGCGTGTGTCGGGTTGTCGGGTTGCCTCTGCACCTTTGCTAGGTACCTCTGATATTTCTTAATATGTGCTCTGTGCCACCAGACCACCGCTCCATTTAGTACTCGGGAAGTATTATCGCCTTGGAG
Organism: Thaumatotibia leucotreta; assembly: GCA_025490895.1. Lineage (NCBI taxonomy): Eukaryota > Metazoa > Arthropoda > Insecta > Lepidoptera > Tortricidae > Thaumatotibia > Thaumatotibia leucotreta. The sequence continues at coordinate 6,053 of JALPQI010026760.1, forward strand.
ATCCATTCCAATATCCTCGACTTTAACCCCCATTTCCTTCACACCGCTCTTTTGTATTGATACAGTGTTCTTATGGCTTTCGCCGTTTGTTCTTTTACATGAGTTTTGTACCTGAGCGTGCTACCCAGAGTCACCCCCAGATACTTTTGCTCGTTTACCAACTCCAACTCCTTGTCCAACCCTTATGGGCCTCATCTCTTCTGTCTTCCTTTTGTTAGTGAATAACACGTGTTTCGTTTTGATGGATTTAAATCCAGTCTCTCTCTCTGCACCATTCCAGCACCTTTTGGATACTACTGGCCATTATGTCCCTTATGGTGCTTAGTACCTGTCCACGTTCGACTATATAGCACTCCGTCATCGGAGTAAGCTTGCATATATAGGCTCCCCTTATTTTCTTCACTAATGAGTACAAGTCCACCCTGTGGGAAACCTCTTTCAGGACTAATTGACTGTTTATATTCCGCCCAGTGTCGCCTTTATAGATCTACACTTGAGCAATTTCCCTATCCATAGCGCTATTGTCTTGTTGACTAAGGAGTCAACAAGACAATAGCGCTATGGATAGGGAAAAGAAGGGAAGGCCCTTCTCAGACTTTTCTCTACCGCTGAACATTTAATGGCACTTGCTACTACAAGAAAAACCAAAAATTATGGACCAATTTACAAAAATTGTCAACTCCATACATACAGGATCATAACCATCCATTGCTTCAGTACCGGTGTTGACACGCTCGGTGTTGACGATTTCACACAAAATCCTAGATTATTTTAGAACACTGATACTTAAAGCAACGTCAACGCCTCACTAGTAAGTTCCTTTAAGGTTACGTATTCCCAAGTAATTAGTTTAAATATTATTCAATTACTTACTGTAAACCACTCGTGGATGGTTATGACGCCACAGCGTGTTAATCACTTATTGCAGTCACATTTTTATGATTTTTTTTGGTTTGAGCCCGCAAAGACAAACGTGTACTCGGTTCCGCTGTTTCACCTGAATTGAGGAGGCGGGCGTGGGTACACCCGGTATATTTAGACGCACGAGTACAAAACTACCTCAACTTTGACAGTGCGCTTACGGTGTTGATGAATTTTTGGTGTTAAACTTTTAAATATTTTAAATAGTACTTACGCGATGAAGGATTTTTATCATATTTTTTTGAACGTTTAACAACAATATTTAAAAACGATTACTGAAGTAAAATTCGCAATCGTACGTTTGATTTGCGATAATTTTCAGTACAAATATGGAGGTTCAGATTTTTTTGTTAGATGGTGATGACTTTTGACATATAAAATATTTTATTAAAATGAAACTATTTAGATTTCGATTATTTTGATCAAAGGGCCTTAAAGATAAAACTACTGAATAACGAAAAGAATAAAAATGAAAGTAAAAAATCTAACGTATATTTTTTTAAACACCGAAACGCAACTTTTTTCCGAGTTTTGAAATCCACCCTCTCTCACACTTGCCATTACAATTATTATGAATGAAAAGGAGAAACAATTTTTTTACGAAATTAATAAAAGCCGATATACCAGACAACTTCTATTAATGTCCCAAGTAACCTGTCCAATTTAACGGAAATGTAAAAAAAAAACCCTGTATAACATATTTTTTCTCGCTTTGACATTTTTGTGTTCTATAGCATTGTCCCTGTTACACTTTTTTTTATAACGTTACATGTATAACAGAAAGAAATAAAGTTAAAGTCAAAGTCAAATAATTCTTTATTCAAATTGGAATAGCAACAAACTCTTTTGAATCGTCTAGGTATTGAAACTACTTCCGGTTCGAACCCTACACCGCTGACCCACGAAGAACCGGTAAGAAACTTGGCGGGAATTATTTTTTCAAACAATCATGGTACATCTTACAACTAACATGCATTAAAAAAAAAACATAAAATTGATTTTAAATAAATTGAAATATAATAATAATAACAAGAGATGTAAAGTCTCTATATGGGAGTATGACATCCTATATGGGAGTGGTACTCGCTATTAGAACTTTCATACAATAATAATTAATGGAGACAAAGTTGTTAATAAATAAATACATTTTATATCTGTTTCCCATTTATTTAAACTTCAGTAACTTTCCGTATTATATTTTCTAATACACAGCTATGCACGAAGGTTATTATTATTAAAACAATAATTGCAATTAAATACAAAATGTTACTATTTATGCGGCGTGCATAAATACAGGGTGTTTTTTTTTCGACCGTTCAAATTCTACGTAGTGAATGTATAGGTCATACTGACCAACTTTTACTATGGGGACAAAGTCGAAATCGCGAAAAAAAAATCAGCTGTTTCATACATTTCGGCCGGCGTAATGCCGCCAATTTGTATGAAACAGCTGATTTTTTTTTCGCGATTTCGACTTTGTCCCCATAGTAAAAGTTGGTGAGTATGACCTACACATTCACTACGTAGAATTTGAACGGTCGAAAAAAAAACACCCTGTATGTTGGATTTTTTTAATTATTGTATTAAAAAATGGTGCACCAATGGTGCATAGGTACATATTTTATTCAGACGTTTAAACATTACAGTAACATACAAACACCAAATTACTTACAGTTTATTATATATTATGTCCGAGTCAGGTGCGAGCACATGCATATTAGAAGAATGAAAGGTATGTATATAAAAAACATACTGAATTACAAGATACATTAAATTACATAATTCAATCAATCAACCCAAAATAATAATAAACATATTACATAGTACAGATAAAAACAGTAGGATGACTACTGGTCAACGGGTCATGATAATATACAAATAATTAAAAATGGTATCTCTGTAAATTAGGCTGTTATCTCCATAGCGGTTCGTTATCATCCAATTTTTTGTTTAATACATACTAGTCATAACTATACCTAGATATTTTTCTAGCAAGAACGAGAGATTGACTAAATGAAACATCGACATAACATTTCGTCCATTAAATACAAAAGCGACACAACTCAAAAACCGTGAAAAATGATTTTATTGCAAAAACGACATTATCAGCACTAATATTTTACGTGACACTAAGACACCTGTCGATTTGACGTTAGTAAGTATCAAAATTATGCAGGTGCCCTTTTTGCACTATCGCTCTTTCGAAACTTATTTCAGTGCTAAACTGCCATTTTGTCAGTTGCGACTCGACTGTCGACCAAAACACACGACATTTTTGTGAAAAAGTGCCATGAATCGAAAAAATAAGTGATTACGTTAAAAAATATGTAAGCAAAGGTGCCATATTTATAGATGTGGCCGTTTACAATAAAATAAATACGTAAATATTATGTTTCTTTATATAAAAAGGAGTCGCAAAACGGAATGTGGCAGCTTTAATTTTAAAATATCCTATTGATTTTTCACTCATCAAAACTGCCGTATTAGGATTTGCAACCTTTTTGAATTAAAAATATATTCGAATACATCAATCACAGGAGCCATATTTATACATGATGCTGTTTTGAATAAAGTAAATATGTATGGTTTAGATTTCTTTATAAACAAAGGAGCCGCAATACGGAATGTTGAATTTCAAAAAACATTGTTGCATTTACAACCGTTTTTAATTCAGTATAATATTAAAATCCATAAATGTACCAGATTGAATAATTGAGTATCTTTTGCATGAAATCTTAAAAAATACAATACATCTTATAAAAACAGTAATTGTAAAACGTGGTACTTTGTATTGTGTTCGTTTTACTTAAAAGTATATTAGAGATTGTGTGGAAGATGACTGTGAATGTTGTGTACCTATAATTGCGACTACAAAGAAACAATAATGGCATAAACTTCGGATTATTAAGTATTTGTCATATTTTCCTATTATATTATTTGTATACAATACAAGAAAAACAAACAAAGATCTAACCCCGGTGTATGTTTTAACGAATCTAAAAACTTATATTAGTAATATTTATTTTTTCACTTTTGGGACTGCCAACATAGGGATGATGACTGTATTTAAAATAAATTATTAGACATTATGCACGGCATTATACACGAATAAATTATTACTAAGATATAGACTACAGTCATTATTTTACAGAACTTTTATTAAATATAAGTGTAGTATACAAACGTGACGTTACTTTTGTGTATTTCATGTAAATCTTTCAAAAATCGAAAAAAGATGTTGACTTGACTTGACAGTCATCATGCCTATTGCTTCACTACATAGGTAGTACCCAAGTACTTTAGC
>JALPQI010026761.1:0-12213 GCA_025490895.1 Thaumatotibia leucotreta
GAACCTCACGCCGCTCTCCTTGGCAAAAGAGAACTGGCGCAGACCTGTGGTACTAAGCACCGAGGACCGCAAGGCGGTATGGAAGAGCAAGGAGCTACACGGGCGGTTCTACAAGGCCCTCACGGGACCTGACGTAGATCTGCTCGCGTCGGTGAACTGGCTACGATTCGGGGACCTCTTCGGGGAAACCGAGGGTTTTGCCTGTGCAATTGCTGACGAGGTTATCATGACGAATAACTACCGGAAATATATCCTGAAGGACGGTACGGTCGACATCTGTCGGGCATGCCGCCGTCCCGGTGAGTCACTCAGGCATATTATTTCCGGTTGCTCTCAGATTGCTAACACCGAGTACTTGCACAGACATAACCTCGTAGCCAGTATTATACACCAGCAGCTTGCTCTTCGATACGGCCTTGTGGACGTCGAAGTGCCATACTATAAGTACACAACTGCACCAGTTCTCGAAAATGGTCGTGCCACGCTCTATTGGGATCGACCTATCATCACGGACAGGACTATTGTAGCCAATAAGCCTGATATCGTGCTGGTAGATCGATCGCAGCGCCGGGCTGTGCTCGTCGACGTCACCATCCCCCATGATGAGAATCTTGTGAAGGCCGAGAAGGACAAATCCAGTAAGTACCTAGACTTGGCCCACGAGATAACCGCCATGTGGGATGTTGACTCGACGATCATAGTCCCGATAGTCGTTACAGCGAACGGTTTAATAGCGAAGAGTCTCGACCAACACCTTAAGAGTCTCTCGCTAGATGGCTGGATCAAGGGTCAGATGCAGAAGGCGGTAATCCTGGACACGGCGCGGATAGTCCGTCGGTTCCTCTCTCTGCGACCTTAACCACCGGCAGCTTGGGCCCGCTCCGTTGCCGGCGGCACCCTAGGTTAGGTTTTTTATAAAGTGTTTATATTTTGTATTGTTTTTGTATGTTGTATTGTATTTTACTTTTATAGACATTTTTATAAAACACCTAGCCTAAGAGAAGAGATAAATAAAGGAGATAATAATAATAATCCATTTATTTTCAGGCATCGAAGGCCCATAGATACATACCTTACAAACTAACATACATATTAACATAAATTATTAATCTAAGTTATTTTGGCGACATAACAGGAAGTCTCTGTTTCGTCGCCTGATCCGGCGTAGGATTTGGCAAACTCCCACGGAACCGCCGAAACACTACCCCCTTCGGCCAGAAGTCGGCGCTTGCGATGGTGTCCTGCAGCGACCGCGGCACGCGCACCACAAACGAGCTGAAGTGCACGTAGTGGCGCGACCGCAGCTGGAACACCCTTAAGTCGAAGCGGGTCTTCTTGCGAATATATTCCACCACATCATTGGCCGTAGCGGAATAATGCAGGCGCGACACATAAAGCGCCTTGTTCGGAAGGGCAACACGCAGACCAGATGTATTATCCAAGTCCGCAGTGCCACACTGGCTCTTACGAGGCACCTTGCGCGCCTTCTTCTTCTTCGTCACCGGCGTGAATCCCACTTCATCCACTCCGGCGCGAGAAAGGTCCTCAATGCGAGGAGCACTTTCCGGCACCTCAGAAGGTGCTTTGTTCCGTTTTGCAGCAGCAGCGGCGTAGTTGCGACGAGGAGTCGATGATTCAGCCACTGGAGCAGAAACCGGGATAACAGGACGCGGAGTGCGGAGCGCACGCGCTGGGCAGGCTACTGGCGTCATATTCGTGACGCATGCCGCTGACACAGCATCGCACGTATTTGCACGCGCATCGTTACTCGAGCCCAAGTCGGTGACCGCGCCTGACCTACATACCGAATCTTTGCCACGAAGTGTCACTATTTAATTAAAGGTAACTTTCGATTGTGGTTTTATTGCTGTCCTAATATGAACCAATGACACACTCGTAAAACCAAAACCGTTTATGTGTTCTTAAATTGGAAGGATGGCGCGAGCTATCAATTTGAACAATATTTTGGTCAACAAACTTTTCGCTTAAGTTGAGAATAAATTCATGAAATAATACTATGAAAACAGATTATATCGCGTATATTACATAACTACATCCCATTTTTCGAACTATCTTTACAGAGTTCATGGTGACGAATGCTCTTAAAGACTTCGCAACATGTCGGGGTGTAATTAATATACCATGTGGTTAGTATCTAGCAAGCTGAATGGGCAGGCCGCATTGCATGCAGAGCAGATGGTCCATGGGGTCGAAAAGTGCTCGAGTGGAGACCACGGCTAGGCAAACGCAGCGTAGGACGTCCACCCACAAGATGGACAGACCTTATGAAGGTCGCCGGGACACGCTGGATGCAGGTCGCATCTAACCGGTACATGTGGAGGTCCAGAGGGGAGGCCTATGTTCAGCAGTGGACGTCTGATGACGATGATGATGATGTGGTTAGTACAGCCACAGTGTTATTTCATGAAAAACTGCGGCAGGAATCCATCACAATATTAATTCATCATCATATCAGCCGAAAGACGTCCACTGCTGAATATAAGCCAAAGATGCCCAATATTAATAAATTAATTGTAAATGTTATTTTTTCTTTTTTGTAGTCAACATTCCTCTTGCTTTTTCGTCGTATTAATTATGTAATTTAAATGTTATTATTATTCTAATTCATTAAGTTATGGATCCATTTCGATAACGATTTCCATAAGTTACGTATAATCCGAACATTACTGATAATACTAATTCATATAAACGGGAAGTTACAATAAAGAGTTGTAGGCATGTGTAGCCAGTATGCAAATAATACAAACGATACAAGCTATTACGTGGATACGTGGGAACATATTTAGGATCGAACCTAATATAGAAGTTCATAAAACCGTCAACTTGTCCTTTTGACACTTGACATTTGTAAGTATCTGGGTGGTGCGGACATAAAATTGCGCATTGTAGTCGTAAAACTGTAGTTTTATTTTATAGAGTAATTATACTTTTATAGAAATATCTGTTTTAGGTGGTAAATGTGGATCAGTATGTTTTCTGACTGTATACACTTTAGCTGAAACATTAAATAGGTAACTCTTAACGCTCCATTTCCTTATCATAATAAGGGGCTTATTTTGGTTACTTTACTAACTATATAATCTCACTGATACGGGAATGCCGTTACTTTTGTCCACCCTGTATATTTTAGACGCGGCAAATATATATATTTTTTTTGAAATGCGATAGTCTTTGAACGCACTTAAAATGCATAATGAGATAATAACGCAGATATACGTGTAAATATATATTACGAGTATACCTACATACACAACTTAGTACCTACCCACATGAAGTGAAATACCAGTTATCTGCACAAATCAGGTTTTGGCAAAATCAATTTGATAATCATGATAATTAAATTCTTTATCGAATAACGTAATATGTGCACATAGCTGGTATTTCTGCAATAATAAACGATATATAGGTTTATATCTATGAAATGAATTTATAATATTTGCGTATGTATCATTCCTATTTCTGTTACAATAAATGAATAGGCTTTGTTATCTTAAACATATGAGCAATAACATGAATAAATCTCCATTCTAACTGTTAACCTTCACAAGACTAGTGTTGCATGGGACTACAATTAAAGTAATTTGTGAACGGAAGTATGTATCGTTTTGCAATTAGATGTTCCGCTAAATATACAGTAGGAACTATTTGTCCGAGGAGGTTCGTACAGACCAAAAGAGCATTCGCTGTTCTATACAAAGGGTTGATGTGAATGGACAGCGATCACCGGGGTCATTGGTCTCCACGGGTGTACCACAGGGATCTATATTGGGGCCTTTCCTTTTCCTTATCTACATAAATGACTTGCCACATCTCATAGAGACCCACCATGACATAGTATTGTTTGCTGACGACACCTCAATTATTTTTAAAGTCAAACGACAGCAACAAGCTTGGAATGATGTAAACAATGCTATTTCGAAAGTAGTAAACTGGTTTAATATGAATAACTTAATGTTGAATGAGAAAAAAACTAAATGTATTAAATTTGTTACAAGTAACGTAAAACATCAACAGGCTAGTATATTTGTGAAAGGTGAGGAATTGGAAATAGTTGAAAGTACAGTCTTTCTTGGTATAACACTAGACTCTAAGCTTCAGTGGGGTCCTCACATATCTAATCTCTCGAATAAACTGAGTTCTGCAGCTTTTGCAGTGAGCAAGATCCGTCAATTAACTGACGTCGATACAGCTCGGTTAGTATATTTTAGTTATTTTCATAGCATTATGTCGTATGGCATTTTATTATGGGGCAGTGCTGCCAATTCAGAGACTAACACTATTTTTGTTCTGCAGAAGAGGGCTATTCGAGCGATATATAAAATGAGCCCTAGAGACTCACTTAGAGATAAGTTTAAGGTTATTAATATAATGACATTGTATTCTCAATACATCTATGAGAATATTATGTATGTACATAAAAATATTATGAATTTTAGGAAAAACTGTGACATACATAATATTAATACTAGAAACAAACATAAGCTCGCAGTACCCGCCACTCGGCTCCATAAAATTAGGAAATCATTCATGGGTAATTGTGTAAGATTTTATAATAAACTTCCAGTAAATGTTACTGAATTTTCAGTCAACAAATTTAAGCATTTTGTAAAGCGTAAACTTATATCTAAAGCTTATTATAGTACACAAGACTACATGAATGATAAAACACCGTGGGAGTAATTTAGGATTTAATTATTAGTTTGTGAAAGTCATGACATTCAATTACGATAATTTACGCTTGGAGACCCTATACATCTCCAAACGTGCATTATATAATGTTATTATTATATACCTATTCGGAGAGAAACCTTACTTCTCTATAAATTATTACTTATAAATGTTGTGACTTTTAGAGACTTTACATCTCTTGTTATTATTATTATATTTCAATTTATTTAAAATCAATTTTATGTATTTTTTTTTATTGCATGTTAGTTGTAAGATGTACCATCATTGTTTGAAAAAATAATTCCCGCCAAGTTTCTTACCGGTTCTTCTTGGGTCAGCGGTGTAGGGTTCGAACCGGAAGTAGTTTTCATATCTAGACGATTCAAAAGAGTTTGTTGCTATTCCAATTTGAATAAAGAATTATTTGACTTTGACTTTGACTTTGACTATTCTATCCCCCGTTCTACGAAATCAACCAATCACGTTTTGTGTAACGCCCGAATTTCGTAGAGTGGGGGGTTAGAATAGCGAATGTTCGTTTGGTTTGAATGCACCTTTAGTCCAATGTCGTGGCCGCGGCATTAGACCAAATGTCGTGGCCGTGCCTTTAGCAAAATTATATAGCCACCCAGCCTGTCAATAAAATAAGGCGGCGATTTTTTTTTATATGTCGAAGGTAGACAACTGAGCTTTCAACGCACCTGATGGAAAGCAGGAACTGAGGCCTATGGACATAGTGACCAAAAAATCGCCTATGCGCTGCCTACCCTGAGGACTTACGGCCCGGCCACGACATTGGTCTAAGGTGACCAGCGGCGAGCGAATCCATGAGTTGGAGCAGGATGCCGATATGGGTACGAGAGGGAGCAACATACGTTTTCTGCTAAGCCGGTCGCCTTAGACCTATGCTAGTAATTACATCAGCTATCTTACCCCCAAACCGGAACACAGTACTAACTATTTAGCGGCAGGTTAACAGGCCTACTACCGCGAAAATCGAAATTCGTAAATTTCGAGGATTTTTCTCTGTTACTCAAACGAAGGCGTCATTAGAGTGAGAGAGACAAATCCTCGAAACTTGCGAATTTCGTTTTTCGCGGTAGGGTCGCAGGTACTTATGTTATGTGTGAATATTGATGCGTGAAGATGCCTGAATATTCAGAAATGATCCCTGTATCCACGTATGAAGTATATTAAATATTGTATTGCACCTGATGGCAAACCTTAACAAAAAATATAAGCTTACTGGCTCGCACAATCGCGCATACATCTCCAATAGTTTCCGAACAAGCTTAATGCTTCGTGTTTGAAAATAGAGAGAGTAATTTGATAGAAATTATTGCATTGGAATCATGTAATTAATATTAAATTGCGGACACTGTAATTTATTGTTAGAACAATTAAACATAACCGTATCGAATGTGGTATGTTGATGCGTGGTTATGGATTGATAAATAATGATCTGGCATTTGCTATTTGTGTAGACGATATAACGATTATCGTCTCGTATTACAACCAAAGTAAAGCAAATAGAATAATAGCCAGATTGCCACACGGCAAGGGCACCACACGGTGACGGCAGTAAGAATACTAACAATAGGGTACATTTGACTCTACCCCAACTCTCCGTGTGTTGTAACTAACTGTTGTTAGCGTTGACTAAGGGATTTAAGTACCTATCACTGACCATCCATTTATTCATGATGGGCAATAGAATCATCACAGCGGACATATTAATACTGCCATCGCCAATCCAATTGCCCAACTTGGCAAAGAAAGGCATTATTTCCTAATGCGTACATTAGTGTCCATACTCATAGATTATAGGAGAGGCCTATGTGCAACTGTGGACTAAGATAGGCTGATGATGTGATGTGAGAAAAGCTACAGCATTTATCGTATAATTCGTTTTAGAGTACATCCCAATTACATATTCTATGTTGTTACACAATACTCATTTAATATTTTGCTAGCGGAACTACGAGTACAAGTCCAAAGTGTCGAAACATTCTTTCAAGTTCAAGCAATCCATCACTAAGTATCACGTCAACTGCCCTTACATCTTACAAACACAAACGATGCCTCTGTAATTGTAATAAAGTTCACAAATCGTAAAAGTAACTTTACCCATGACCCTTATGGCCTAGAGAATAGAGTCCAACGTATGTTCAAAGTGAGTGGTTCTGGTTCTTCAATGCCGCCCTTTGGCAAGAGTTATAATGGCTTGGTAAAGGGCGCATGCGCGGAGCGGATGCGCAGGCGGCGCGACACGCCTCCCTGCTGGTGACGTACCAATCCATCGAATACAGTGAAATCTATGATTATTGAGCGTTTCTAATACTTTTTTTTGTATTTTCAATAGTAATGTAGTTCACAGTTCACACAGCTCCTTTTTCGATCACTGTAGATCAGGAATTGTTAGAGTGCATAGTGCTTGCGAACGCGAACTCAATAATAACATTAAAGACATAGTTTGGCGGGCCCTGAGTAAAATAGTAAATAAATAATAATTAATATCTTGGGACATCCCACGAAAGCTGAAAGTACTAATAGAAAAACAGCCGCCCTACCGCGAACTTCGAAATCAGCAAATTTCGATGTTCGATATGTCTTGGTAACTAACGACATTATATATATAAGCGTCACCCTTAGACCACAAACCCTGTAAAAGTTTCGAAATGTCGGGATCCAATTAAATAAATTTAATAAACTTATAGATGTCATATTTTTACCAGTTACATAAGTTTATTAAAAAAAAACTTAGTTTTAAGCTTTCCATACGTTCACATTCCTGAGTGTTTTTCAAATCATTATTCTATCCTAAAATCATTATCGGCGGAACAAATCTCACAAAAGACAGAAGCAACACTAAAAGCCATGAAAGATGTTTGGCATTAATTAGGGATGAATAGCGACTGCGGGGGCAGGTACCCCGTTCTGAGAAGGGTCCATCCCTTACGACTCTTGAGAGAAGAAGTGTTGTAAGTGTCATTTGGTAACACTTTGTCTTCGACATATAATTTTTGTCGAGTGTAAAATGTGTCAATATTCAGTGTAAAGAATAATAAACCATAGAATAAATATGAGCAGAAGTTTCATTGTAGGTTAATTCCATTGTTGCGTATCGTACAACGCTGCCATGTCAAGTGTTTATTCGCGTTTAATGTGTACTTGATAATAATGATACACTCGCGGTCAATGAATACGGGTCAGGTGGATTTTTTCATAGAAAATACTAGAATCATGCTGATTACAAATATTTAAAATAAATATTTATAATACAAGTGGAACCGTTTTTAACATTAGATTGTATTGAAATTTCCCTGAAATATCCACCCGATCCGAAAAACACGATATTTTATCGTCAGATGACTCCGTAGATATAAAAATAGCTACTCATGATTTAAAAATTCGTATTACCATACATGCTAGGTGGTTTTCTTAAACGGTCTACATTTTTGTCTATACAAATCGACCTAACGACAATTTTAAAGTTTTTTTGGATTTATGTATTTACAAATTTAGGGAAATTCCAATACAACCTGATTTAAAAATAGATTTTACCTACACTATATATATTTTGAAAAAATATTTGAAATCTGCATGTTTGCATTATTTTCTATGAAAAAATCCACCTGACCCGTATTCATTGACCGAGTGTGTAGTTAATAATAAGTATGCCATCCTGAATGCGTGTAAGGTATGTAAAGAAATAAATACGGGAACCTTTACAGGGCGAAAATGGTAATCAGTATTTTTGTACCTGTTATTATTTGGCGGAGAATAGACCCCTATCTTTGAAATCTTTGATGAAATTTAAATTTACGATTGCCACGACCTTCGAACCTATTTGTTAGAAAATTTATCACCTTTCGCCTCATTCTTTTGTTTTACTGAACAATAGCTCATAATTTTATAATAAAAATAATTGTAAACATTCAATATCACTACATAACTAGGTATGCAATTTTATGCCTTGTCAATTTACCAATACCTAGTTTTAATCATTAGGCAAATCAATGTTTTAATTACTTACATAAACATAACCTGAAGCTGCATTTAGACCAAACGAGCATTCGCTCATTTTAATTCTAACCCCCACTCTACGAAATTCGTTCGTTGCATAAAACGTGATTCATCGAAATTCGTTGATGTCGTAGAGCGGGACATAGAATGAGCGAATGCTCGTTTGGTCTAAATGCACCTTAACACAATTTAACGTCTCTACTGATAATTGATAGGATTACTTAGGTATAAATACTTCTTGTCTAATTCAAAAGGCATGTGATATTTATTTCTACAATTGTAGGCCACATATTATTAGATTTATCATTATTTACCTTGTAACAAGTGACATACTTCTATTGTTCCGATATGAACTCGAACTAGAATATACTTGAACTACATATATATACATAGGTACAGTCGAGGAAAATGAATGTTTAGCAGTTTAGTCGTCCACATAATCTGTTCGTATTAAAATGACAAATTACGTCACATACTCATGAAGTTTTCTAGTTTTATTTCTTGCCGGGTGAAACGGTAGTTCGATTTTCAAACTATATTTGTTTGGTAATCAGATTGTGACAATGACTGCCAAATGACAAAGATACGCCAAACTCAATAATTATAAAATATTGTTTGGATTCTTTCGATATAATATTGCGAAAATTACAACCTAATCTGATTAAAAAACTGCATGTGCGGACTTTGATCACGAATAAGTATCTGGATTTTAATTGGTCGTCAACAATTTTCACAGATGAGAAAACGTTTGAATCTTGCATTCGTGGCAGATTAAATTTATGGCGGCATACACGTTATCAAGAAAAAAACGGTGTCAACTTGTGGGACTGGATGAGTGCTGATGGCGTAGGCGAACTCCAAGAGCAAATGCAGTGGATTATGTTACGATGTTGGAAGAGAATAATAATATATTTCCCAGTGTGCGAATGTGTATTCACAACAGGAGATGCCTAATTGTTCATTCGAGCAAGATAAGATAATACACACGGCTAGAATAACTAATACCTGGTTCGATCGTCACCCGAAAATGACTAAAATAATATGGCTGGCTAAATCACCTAATCTTAACCCTATAGAAAATTATATGGGATCGGAATTAATGGAGAACCGAAGCCCTCATCCAACATTGCAATTAAGCATGGGAAGATATCTCCCTGGGATGAGGCCTCTGCACTGAGCTAGTAACTTCCATGCAAGACCATTTTCCTAGTAGTCCTAATTGTCATAAACAACCACGGGGTCTACGCTCATTTTTAAAACATTATTTATTTACTAATAAATATAAACAGACAAATAGTTTTTTATTTCATTTCCTCGTGTAACTTATTATATGAAGGGATTGTTTCATAATCGTCAGGTAAGGTTGTCTGTTAGATAATAACACTTTCTTTATGTTCATGCATGTGAAAGAAAAAGTGCACGTTGTATGACACATTTTTTATCTGACTATTGTGAAAGTGAGAAACATGCCAAACATTCTTCTTTAAGAGCTGATTTTTCGATCCTCAGTTGAAAGTATCCATTAGTTAAAATTATTACCATTCTTATCTAAGGTCATCAGTCAAAAAAGGATAGAGCTAACATTTATTTGACAGATACTGTTACCTGCGGCCCTACCGCGAAAACCGAAATTCGTAAATTTCGAGGATTTGTCTCTCTCCCTCTAATAACGCCTTCGTTTGAGTGACAGCGAAAAATCCTCGAAATTTACGAATTTCGGTTTTCGCAGTGGTAGGCCTGGGTATTGAAAAATCAGTGTCATTAGTCGTTTTAGTGCGTTCGAGTAACAAAATGTCAAAAAACGACATACACGGAATTAAGTATCCTATTGCTGTCAACTTCAATACTTGTCACTGACGTTAATGCCAAAGACAGACAAAGATAGAAATATGCTGTTTTCTTCTATTTGACGATTATAGACATGTCTTGGTTCGTTATTAGTCGCTTGCAGTCGGAAAATGTAGCACGACTAATTTCAGAATTATGGCAACCTGCTAAACATTCATTTTCCTCGACTGTACATAATCCAACTACCGGGCAATGAACGGAACAAAGAAGTAATGACTATTCTATTGTCACAAGCAACTACCCATTTCCTTTCGTTTAAGTCAAAATCACAATGAAAAGTAAGTCAGTATTTTATGTCGATGCTATTTCGAATCAGTTTTTATAAATATCGGAAATCGGGTCGTCGAATCCAGAATGTCGAATATGTATATATAAGACAATTCTTAGTCATATATATTATATTAGTATTGGGAATCCACCATAGTCCAAATTAAACGCAATGTGTTGCTCTGAAAACAAAGTTTTTTATTTAATCAAAAGTTTCAATTTACGATTTAACTTGTTTTGCCTCAATAACATGAAAACATACCTGAAAACAAAGAAACGACATTTAAAGTCTATTAATTGGCATGTCGATTCCCACTTTACACTTTTTAGTATTTCACTTTATTTTATTAATTTGAGTTGATAAATTTCTCAATTTTCTCATAGCACATCCGCCATCTTTTAAAACCCAATCCAGGTTTACCGACAGTGCAGCAATGAAGCGCCATCTGTTGGTCTTACTACGTAGGTTTCCACTTTACCGACAGAGTCGCGCACTGTAGACTATTCAAAGAAATCTTATTTCTTTATATATATATTAAAGGATGATTTTGTTCCTGACTAGAACACGTTCACTATTAGACTGCTATATGTGGGGCTGGGGACACAACTGTCTCTTTGCCCTACTTCCACTTGTGGGACCACATCTAACCTCTATTACAGCCTTCTTGTCTGGTTCATCAGCATTGCGCAGTATATTGTATCAAGTAACTTTTGTTTATTTTGATTAGATTTACAAATTGATAAATAAATGGCCGTATGGTGACGGCAGTAAGAATACATTTGCCACCACCCCAACTCTACCTGTATTATGAAACCGCGATTAGAATGGGATTTGAAAGTACCGTTGACACAACAGTGTATAAGTCAATCAAGGATAATATTCATAGTTATATTCATATACATGGTTTAAGTGCAGAGACTTATGATTAGACAATAGATTAATTAATCACTCACTACATCAATAAACAACTCTTTTCTTGGTAAATGTTGTCTTTTGTTGTGTCAACAATATTTTCGAATTCCTTTCTGATTCCGCTTTGATAATATGAGATTGAAATGTCACTGACCATTAATTTAAGATACTGCATGGCGACCATGTATAGACCGTATGCGCCGGCGCCGGACGCAAAGACACTCGATCCCAAACATGTGCGAATTTGCACCAGAATAGATCATCTATCAAAATCCGGGGCAGGGCAGTAAACAACTTTATTGCAGCCATCTTTTTATGACAATAAAAACAGAACCAAGGTAAAGCTTTAAGAAATTTAAATGTGTCATAACATAAGATATTTCAGAAAAAAAATCGGATTTCTAATAACGGAGTAGTCTAAAGGTGGATTTACACCAAGCGAGCGAATGCTCGTTCTACCCCCACTCTAC
>JALPQI010026762.1:0-10313 GCA_025490895.1 Thaumatotibia leucotreta
CCATTTTACACTGGTTAAACCATGTTCGAATGCGATTCAAATGTCTATCTAAATGCCAATTCAAATGATACAAGCGAACATTCCTGTATACTATCTATGGAGACATTAACATATGTAATTCTTGTAAATCACGCAAACCAGAACTCTATCATAACAGGATGTGGCTAAGAAATTATGAGTTATTTATTTATGTCTAAGTATTTGACTGCATATGAAGGGCCCACGGAAAGAACATGGTGTCTAGTCAATTCAAATTACGGAAGGAAAAACCACCTTACTTTTAACAGAAAAAGGTGCATTTGCCCTGTTTTTTTAAGCATGTTTTTTCCGTGGACCCTTTATATCGAATATTGTCGCTAAAGCCAAATGAACTTGCTTTAAAACTTTGTATATAGGCATTTCTCCGAGTGTTTCAACCGCTGTGACTTCGGTGGCGACATTATTACCCGATTTCCGTGGGTATCTCATACATTTTTAGATATCTTAGTAGCTTTTAACTGTGTCTACCAATATATCCAAGTTCTTGCATTTCTCACGGAATTTCCATTATTAATTAATTAAATTAATTGCTGTAAATCCAAGATTGAGGGATAGCTATGATATGGTAGAGCTAATATGGGTCGTATGAATCATGTCACATCATCAGCCTATGATAGTCCACTGCTGGACGTAGGCCTCTCCTATTAACTATGCGTATAGACGCATTAGGAGGTAAATGCCCATAATCGCCACGCTGGGCAAGCGGATTGACGATCGCAGTAATGTGTCCACTATGATGACGCTGCTGCCCATCATCAATCGTTATCATAAAAATGGTCAGTGACACTTCAATCCCTTAGTCGACTCTTACGACACCCGCAG
Organism: Thaumatotibia leucotreta; assembly: GCA_025490895.1. Taxonomy (NCBI): domain Eukaryota; kingdom Metazoa; phylum Arthropoda; class Insecta; order Lepidoptera; family Tortricidae; genus Thaumatotibia; species Thaumatotibia leucotreta. The sequence continues at coordinate 862 of JALPQI010026762.1, forward strand.
GAGGAGTTGGGTTCGTGACAAATGTATTCTTACTGCCGTCACCACACGGCCCATACATACAAACAAAAATCAGTCGAATTGAGAACCTCCTCCTTTTTTGAAGTCTGCTAAAAAAAAGACTGATACTCACTTCACAGTGAATCATGTCAGCCGAAAGATATCCACTGCTGAACATAGGCCCCCGCCATAGATGGCCACAATGACCAGTCCTGCGCCACCCGCATCCAGCGGACTCCTGCGACCTTCACCAGGTCATCAGTCCACCTTGTAAGAGGCCTACCCACGCTGCGTCACGGTACATGGCCGCCACTCGAGAACCTTCCCGCCCCAACGGGCCCCAGTACGCGTCGGGCTTTGGCCGAGGGTGCTCCGGACGAGGACTCTCTTAATGAGTCGAAACATATCGAGCAATCATCGACTTAAATACTTGAGTAACTCGGTTCGAGTATTTTAATATGTTTGAGTCTCACGTTAGTTATAATTCTAAAATTGTTAACAGTTCATACGAAATATGGGAATGACAGAAGCTATGAAAGATTATTCTGTATACAATTGGCCTTTGTAAACTGAAATGCGACCAGAGCCGGCTCGTATTTCCCCTTAACTACCTAATCCAGCTAGGAAGCGAGTAGTCACACAACCAGGCCATATCAATTAGCCACAATTATGGGACAAAACAAGCAATAGCTGGCTCATACTACTTTTAGGGTTCCGTACTCGTTGCTTAAAAACGGAACTACCCTAACCACATAACTTCACCAGACCTAGGAGAATCTGCATCCCATTGTTCGGTTTCAAAATACTGCAATGTGGACACATTACTGCGATCGCCAATCCGTTTGCCCAGCATGGCGATTATGGGCATTTACCTCCTAATGCGTCTATACGCATAGTTAGATAGGAGAGGCGTACGTCCAGCAGTGGACTGAGATAAGCTGATGATGATGATGATGTGAAATAGTGCCGTCACCACGCGGCCAACTACAATACTTACCTTAATCATTTTAAGTGATAAAAAAAGTACACCCATGCATTTGTTTAGTATCTCAACGAAAATGTAAGTTTAGTGATAGTATTTTATGCAACCCTTGTTTAAGAGAGGTCAAATAATCACCAAATTAAAAATTTAAAAAACCGACTTCAACCGATTTCTCAAAGATCCTCAATTTGTTTCCATCATTGGTTTCCTCAAATCCTACTTTCTGAATGCAAATTCTTGTAAATGAATGAAAATTACCAAAAGCGCCATACATGTACCTATAACATTTGAAGAGATCCCTCGATTTCTCCAGGATCCCATCATCAGACCCCAACTTGGTGCCAATGGGACCATCTCGGGGTAATACACGTTCGATCACAAAAAGAAATTTTAGAATCGGTTCACTATTCTCGGAGATATCAGGTAACATACATACAACAAAAAAAAAATAAATCAGTCGAATTGAGAACCTCCTCCTTTTTTTGAAGTCGGTTAAAAAGGTGAGCGGCGTAGGTAATAATTTGAGGCGAAGCCGAAAATAAATAAATTTGAAAAGTATTCTTAGTCAAACACAATTTTATTAATCATCAAGGTCAGCCGGGAGACGTCAAAATTAAAAAAGAAAGGTGGTCTATGGATTACTATTCATCAGAAAAGACATTTCAAATTAGGTTGGCAGCCATGTATTTCCTTACGACTTGTATACACGAGGTGCCTTAAAATCCAAAAACGCACTGCGTGTATGCCTGAACGCGTTTATAGGGAATAGACAATATAGACTTGTCTTGACATCTGTGAGATAGGGCTTAAGGGTGTGTTCACGACCCTGTAAATGACAAATAAAAGTACGGGAGTAGAAAAAAATACAAATAAGTACCTTGCACTGAATGAAACTATTACGTCCTCAAATATCCTTTCCGAAAATGGGGAATACGTTTTTTCTCATACTACAGGTTCATAATTATGTATATTACCCACGACTTTAAACGCATGCGTTTTGAATGACAATGCCATAAAACGTACAATTTTACTCTAACAACCCTAGCGGCGACCTTTGCCTGAGTTTGTATGAGAAGTGTATGGAATAGTTGTTGTTCTCAGTTTATCCGACAGTAAAATAAATACAAACATTAGAATGCACTCACGCGCAGTGTAGTCAATGCATGGTGACGTTGTCAAAGTGTCAATAGAATATTAAGCTGAAATACAATATCTAAGCTGTCTGTGAAATAAATTGTATGCAAAAAGGACGCACAATACAAATTTTCCATTGGCGACAAGATTTAAAAATTTATTATATGATTGAAAAACATTGTTTTCCGCAGACCACGAACCCTGTAAAGTGTTCGAAACGTCGGAATGAAGTTAAAATTAGTTAATATACGCGAGTTTATCCGTTTTCATACTTTTATTTCATGTGTAATCCTCGCGGTAACCGAAGAAAATATTATCGTTTTCCTATTTATTGTAATAGAGATTGTATTGTTTTTTTAACTGTTTTGTTACATATTTTGAATACTGATGATGCAACAGAAAAACGATGGGAACAGCGCAATGCATTAATTACTTATTTCCATAATGTGCCTTTTATACTTGTCCTTTGTTACATTTTAGGTTTACATCATCATCCTATCTTAGTCCACTGCTGGACGTAGGCCTATTGCCTATTCGTAAAATTGACTGGTAGTTGCTAAGACCGAGTGGCCGAGCGATGCAGGCATTAGCCGCGAAAGCTGAGCACGTGGGTTCGATTTCCACCTCGGACGTTGGTGATCTTGGTCGTTTTTTCTTTGGTATATGATATGATTCATAATAAATGAGGCCTAATTACCTACAGACAAATCGGTTCAGACTAAGCAACACCGAAGTTCACATTGGCCACCCTAATAACCAATTTTGTACAGTCGACGTCAAAGATATCGTTACGGTTTAGGTGCCAAAAATATATTTACACGACCTTAAAGTCAAGGCAATAAAGTCGTGTAAATATATTTTCGGTACCTAAACCGTAATGATATCTTTGACATCGACTGTGTAGTAAAGACATGCAGTCTCGATGTCTGCCGCATATTGATGCATGCATGTCTGTCTGTCGACTCTGTCCGTGTGTTGTGATGGTAATACGTGCAGCTATTCTTCTTTGCTTTTGTAGTTTTTAAGTTTGAGAGTGTGACACCTTGTATGTTAAACGTTTTTGTGAATTGGCTGTAGTATCCAGGCAGTAACGTCAGTTGAAATTTGACATTAAAATTGAGCTCAGGATTATTTTTTTGCATCTTGTTCTACTTTTATTTCGCATTGGGGAAAGAGACGAGACTTCAGTGTTGCCATTTTATAAAATATATATCTTATATATATATATATATCTTGGAACATCTTACAAACCTAAATAATAAATTTATACCCTAATATCAACACAACCTCAAAATGAACACCAAAACGTATCAAAACCCCAAGTGCTTTTGTTAATCCAAATAATCGCCAATTATTATTATACCTCGTGCTTGACAGCTATAAACGTCATAGTATATTTACGGCCAGCGGGCGGGCCGGCAAAATGAGGTCACGGCCGGGAAATTAATTCCCCGATAAACTAGACTGTCATATTAATTGGTGTTTGGGGGCGGTTATGAACGACTAAAGATTAGTTTTACTCGTTGCTGAAATGATCTACAAGTATCCATTTCGTACGTATATTGGTACGGGTGTAAGTATATTTTGCAAATTATCCTTTATAGTGCATGCCCATCATTACGTTGCACTACAGCTTATTCATAATTAAGATCTGGAATCAAATCCGAGATCAAAATTGTAAACAAACAAATAAAATTGTTCAAGTGGCATTCCAGTGACATAAAATTTTAAGGAATGTACCTATAGTACGGTCAAATCGTACATTAAACTCGAAAAACATGTAGTAAAGCTGCATTTTTGGTATGTTATTTAGACACCATAGGGCAGTATAAAACCACATTTTGCAAGCAAAAAAAAGTTGTGCTAGCTGCGTTATACGTGAAAAACTGTGAAATTTACTGTCTATTTTTAGTTTCTGATTTTTATAAAAAAAGCCTTACGTTTTTTGACAATATGTATCAGGTAACGTTTAAAGATGAATGAATTTGTAATAAGATGAGATAACATGCATTACCGTAGGTCTTATAGTTTCAGAGATTCGAGACTTCAAATAGTACCCTGTTTTGTAAACTAGATAAAATGTTGAGTTTTGCTAACGTTTTTGGTTTAATATCGCCTTACCTAATTGTGCTACGAAAAACATGAAATAATTATCTTATAGCGCAATTAATATTCTTTCATTTAAGGGTAAAATCAGGTCATTAAACTTTGTAATTGAAACTAAAAACGCGAAATTCAAAAAGCAGGAGGTCCGCTATCTAAGTTTTCATACAAAAGGCAAGTCGTGTTGCAAAGCTGCAATTTTTGTATATTATGTAGGCTCTATAGGGATGTACGAAAATGCATATTACAAGAAAGAAAAAAAAAGGATTTAGGTATAGGACGTAAAAAACTGAAAAAAAATCGGACTTTTTTTAGTTTTTGACGTTTAACTAAAAAACTATAACTTTCTGATACTAATTGCTATAAAACTATGAAAGAATATTAAATTTGAAAGGATTTGAGCTACCTTGCATTACCCTAAATTATATAGATTTAGAGATACGACATTTCAAAATGTGCCCTTCATTAAGTTAAGAAAATAAATGCATGTTTTGAAGCCTCGTATACCCCCAACTATAAGACTTACAGTAATTGTTATCGGCTCAATTTGTTCCAAATTTAATATAGTTATTATCTACAATTACTTTTTTTTTCTTAGCGCGAACGTTTTGCCAATATTTAGTGAATAGCTTTAACGTAACCTAAAATTTGTTTATGTTTTGATAAAAGGGCACTTTATGAAATGTCGTATCTCAAAATATATATAACTTACGGTGATGCAACGTAGCTCAAATCCTTTCAAATTTAATGTTCTTTCTTAGTTTTATAGCAATCAGTATCAAAAAGATAATAGATTTTTAATTAAACGTCAAAAACTAAAAAAAGTGCGATTTTTTTTCCGTTTTATACGTCCTATGCCCAAATTATTTTTATGTTTTTCTTTTAATATGCATTTTCGTATATATCTATAAGGCCTTTATAATTTACCAAAATTGCAGCTTTGCAACTCGACTTGCGATTTGTATGAAAAACTTAGATAGCGGGCCTCCTGCCTTTGGAATTTCGGGTTTATAGTTTCAACTGCAAAGTTCACTGACTTAATTTTACCCTTAAATTAAAGAATATTAAGTGCACTATATGGTCATTATTGCATGTTTTTCGTAGCATAATTAGATGAGGCGATATTAAGTCGAAAACGTTAGCAAAACATAAAATTTTATCTAGTTTACAAAAAGGGGTACTTTTTAAAGTCTCAAATCTCTGAAACTATAAGACCTACAGTAATGCATGTTAGCTCAACTTGTTGGAAATTTATTAGTCTTTAAACGTTTGATAACATATGATATCAAAAAACGTAAGGTTTTTTAAATAAAAATCAGAAACTAAAAAATGGCCGTAAATTTCGCAGTTTTTCACGTACTACCCAGCTAGCACAACTTTTTTTTGCTTGCAAAATATGGTTTTATACTGTCCTATGGTGTCTAAACAACATACCAAAAATGCAGCGATACTACTTGATTTGCGAGTTTAGGGTAAAATTATGTACGATTTGACCGTACTACTAACTATTATTTTTTAAACTTTCACGATTTCAGTTCACTCAAAATATATCTATGAAATAAAACTTATTTCAAAAGTCTTCTTATGTTTATGTGAGAGGGACGATTTTTGCACGCAGTTACGTCTAATAATTATGTGTAGATATGTCAGAATTCACGTTCGAATTGTTATATTTTTTAACGCTACCATAAAAAAGAATAATTACGGCAATTTCTTGAGAGATTACATTATTCGTAAGTCCCTAATTTGTATAGTTTTAGAGACGTTTAGAAACGTGCGAGCTTTTGTAAATACTTGGCTAAGGAACAGCAATTGATAACTATAAAATCTGAAATAATAATTCATTGCACTAAAATCACTTTTACCATACATACTCCTTCTCCTTAATCTTTCCGTACCATGAATACTGAACTAGATTACGAGCCTCAATTATATTCCTTATTAACTAAACAATAAATGCTATGTTTCATTAGTATAGGAAATTGAACAAGTGCAATAAGTATGGGATTACATGCGCTTTGGTTGTTGAACTCACGGGGCCAGCGGCGCTACGGCGATTTTCGATTATTTCGATATCGCTATCGAAAATCTAAATGTTTTAAGCGTGCGTGCGTTTTCAACGTATCTGCTATTACAGTATAAGAAAATTTATGTTTAGATGTAGTTGTTTAAGAAAATACCTAGTATATTTTTAAAACATCCCAAAAATAATGTACAGTGCAAATCTGAAATTGGTTTTTGTTCATAGACTTAGTGTCTAATATAACAAAACTATTTCAATAGTAAGCACTCGTACATATTTTTATTTTCGATTGTACTAAGTAACAAAGAATCCTTCATGAAAAAAATCTCGAAAAGTTAGTCGAAAAAAAAAACAAACGAAAATAAATCCATGTTGAACAAAAAGCTAATGTTTTAGGTTTTAACCTATAATAGCCTCCTGCCTCCCTGAGACCTATTAAAAGGTCTTCTCAAACAAAAGAAATTATATTCTATTTCCAATAGTGATAATTCAAAATTCACTGGCAAATGTTATTGTCTGGGCGGCAGGAGGCTAGGGTTTAGTCCTAAAAAAACTATTACATTATTATTGACATATTTTGCAGCTCTAGCCGACTATATTTCAAGAGAAATAAAGATATTTGTATTCGATTTCTACAGGAACAGAAATATTTTAAGCGACAATCGGCTTTCTCCCTAAAGGCCCACTTTATATTAGCATGTCAAATGAACCGCAAGAACGCCTTGCATCCACCCATTATAACCTGACCTCCATCAGAACTACAACAACTCTTATCACATCCTCATTCCATTCAGCGTCCAGAGACGAGGCAGGTCAAGTTATATTAGCCACATCTGGCCGTACTTAGCGACCAATTTTAAAAGAACTCGGTTGAGCGTTTGATTCAAGCATTCTTTCATACCTTGCGCTCTCAGGGTAGGTCAGCCATTTTGGATTGGTTCTTAGCTTTTAAGATTTATTTAAGTTTCGTTCATTTGATTCTGACAAGGACTAATGTGTTGAATGTAGAAACTTTGAACTTTTTGAGTGTTTGAGACTTGAGGCGAGATTCTTCACGGTCTTTACTTTTCGACGGGTAACTTAGAAGCTGGAATGTATTTTGGTGGTTGCTATGCTGAGTTCTATATCATTATTCCAATGATATTATGTCTTAAACTATGCAGGTTATACTGTGATTTCACTTCGAATACAAATTTCTATAGCACTTGATAAGTTGTTAGTACACGCAATAGACTACTTGACCCATTTTTAAAGTTTTTCTTATATTATTAATCAATATCTGATTAACGGAAAAAAATGTAAATATATTTTTTCATGACCTAGAAAACCGCAAAATTATAACTTAAAACTTAAACTTTCGTTACGGGCGAAAACGATACTAGCCATGTTAATGCTTAGATTATCTGTGGTATGACGTCACTCAAACCGAAAACAAACATTTGACATATCACTTATGTTATGTCAATGTCACAGCAAAGCTACATGCCTACGGCGAATGTCCATGGCGAATTTCACTCGTGTAAGATTCGACATGAAGTTAGTTAAAGATCCTATGACGTCACATCATGGTCGACACCGTTTTCAGTGTACGAAATTAAAAAAAAAAATTTTCAATAAAAAATATCATCATCATCATCATCATCAGCCTATGATAGTCCACTGCTGGACGTAGGCCTCTCCTGTTAACTAATAAAAAATATGTATCCATCAAACACTTTTAATACACCGCAATCGAAAAATATTGATCTTTTCAATAAATACTACAGAAAATAATCTTTTTTTGCACTAAATTTGATATGAGTCAAGTAGCCTATTACTACATAACTTGCGAATCGGTTTGACCAAATTACAGCACGTATCGCGAACCGTTCAAAGTTTTTAACCAATAGCGTGCATGAAAAATGTAATATGCCGCGCATTGATTTATTTTTCTGTTTGTAAAGCTAAAGCATGAATCACGGGCAGCTGGTCAAATAAAACTGATTTATTATTAGAACGGCTTCCAGACTCGAGTTACAATACTCATAACAAGGAATTACCGATTGGTATAAAGCATTGTGCTTGATCGTTTTCCCTTCATTATTAAACCTTAAAATCTATTAAGTATTAAGTCTGAGCAACACCGGATACATGTGCAGCTATGCTATTCTCTTATTCACACATTCGACGCTGCGTTCATCAACGAGCTCGACGACGAGACAGCCTTCACTTCGACGTCGAGCGCAGCGCTGCGAAAAACGGTATTCACTAACGTAGAACAGCTCGTCGTCGAACTGTAGGCGGTGCGTCGAGACGCAGTGTAGTTCCAGCTCACGCCGCATTCGTCGCCGAGCGCTAGTGTCGTTTAAAGTGCATTAGTGAATACCATTTTTAGGCTCGACGCTGCCGCAGCGCTGACACAGCGCTGATAGCAAGGCGGTTTCCTTAGTGAATAACAGTGCAGTACGTGCACGTGTGCGTGGCGTGTGTGTGTACGTGTTGTAGCGTCGGTACTGTCATAGTAGATGGCACACCGCTTGCGTGGCGTGACTAGATTTTGCTCCTTGACAACGCTTAAAATACCTGTACCAGTATTTTCAATGGACAACCCAATAATGAAACCCTTGTGATTTTTGTTTAAATGTACACCTATATTGTACGTATATAAGGTACTATGAGGAAAGCGTTTTTTTACTGCATATTCCAGAGTCTAAAAGAAGCAAGAAATGTTATGTAAGTTTTGATCAAAACTGCTAACACTTTTTTTGTATTTCGAATGATTTTACATAAAACAAGGATTTTATGAATAAAAATCGCAGCTAATTTTTTTAAGGGTGATTATCTGAGCGTTTCAACCGTCTAATTTTGGTGGCATCATTTTTGTCGCAGTTCCTAAACGTCTCAATGTTATACTTCGTCATTTACTTCGTACCTTATAAGGTACCGTGCCTCTTTCGAATTACAAAGTAACACATTGTAACGAATATAAACTTGGGAAAAAATTATGTTACCAAAATTAGGCGGTTGAAACGCTCAGATATTCACCCTTAAATGTTTTTTGCTTTGTATGATAAGTTATTAAAGATTGTTTTATCCATTAATGTCCGTCAGTTAAGTGTGACAAGACTAAGACAACACAGTAACAAAATCGTTTACTAAACATTAAATGAGTTTATCATTGCATAACGTTTAAAACAGCTTTAAAGAAAAATACATTTTCTATTAAAATAAATG
>JALPQI010026763.1:0-10743 GCA_025490895.1 Thaumatotibia leucotreta
GTTCTATGTAAATTAATTCCAACACGAGTGTAGGAAAGTATCACTATTTAGACATACCTAAAGACATTTTCGAAAAACCAACTGTTATTCTTACGTCTCAATTTAATGCATTATTAATATTGTAATAAGTAGGTACTTGTCAAGTGTCTTACTAAAAGGTACTTATCTGTCCGTACTAATGAAATGACTCTTGACTAATTTTATGGATGTAAATAATAAACATTGAATGATAATGATTTACTAAAGTCACCTACTTAAATCAACATCAAGATACACCGGCCCGGCCTTTGTAAAAGATTACTAACTAATTAGGTCTGGTAATTAAGTCTTTTCTTACTTCGAGGTACGGAAGTGAAGTAGGTATTGTTCATCGATGTCAATATCAATGAAGTGTTATATTCTTCATTATTAGATAGTAAGTGGGTGGATCAACTTTTTTTGTATGTTATTGCCATGGTTACGGTCGCCTGAGTCACGCTGGTTTTATGCAAAATTATGCAAACATACTATATATACTATACTATAGTCCATCTTTGTAGATGGCCCATCAAGGAAAGGGTTTATTAACACCAGAAAAATGCATGTTTGCATAGTTTAAGTATCATAATTATTTAATTAAACATAAAACCAGCGTGACTCAGGCGACCGTAACCATGGTAATAACAGACAGAAAAAAGTTGATTCACCCACAAGTACACTTTGGCAATTGCCAGTTAATATTAGCAACGCGTTTTAACGGATTATATATATAAATTTTCAAATTAAAATACCCCAAAATAAGTAAAGTAGCGACATTCAATGCGTCAAATATAGTCTATAGTTTTCTCCATTTATCGACATATTGATATTGTACAAATATACATTTACACGATTGCGGTAACCTGCTAACCACGCATCATATGCATTACATTACGAAATTTATGACACTCAAATGTATTTCCAGTTCTCGACCCATTTAGCGGTCAATCCGCACAATTTCAACATTCTGTAGTTTGACGTGATTTATTGAACTTGTTTACTATTGATAATATGATGACTTACATAAATTATCAAGGTAGGGAGGATCAATGACAGGGAGATTTTTTTTCGTAAATTTGCTTTTTTTTGGCATTAGAAATAATGTAAACAAACTTAACGTGTCTTTTTATTCAAAAGATTGAAATACTTTTCAAATCTTTGTTTAAATTAATTCAGAAACCAAAAGAATGTACTTAAAGTTGGTTTCTATTGGGATATTGATCTAATGTTAATTTTTTGCGAATATTTTCTTCGATACTTTCTGAATGCAAACTCTTGTAAATGAATGAAAATTACCAAAAGCGCCATACATATACCTATAACATTTTAAGAGATCCCTCGATTTCTCCAAGATCCCATCATAAGACCCCAACTTGGTGCCAATGGGACCATCTCGGGGTTGTACACGTTCGATCACAAAAGAAAAATTTAAAATTGGTTCACGGATCTCGAAGATATCGGGTAATATTTCATACAACAAAAAAAACAGTCGAATTGAGAACCTCCTCCTTTTTTTGAAGTCTGTTAAAAATATTTCAAGGAGTTCTTTAATTTTACTTTGTACAGCTTTGTACCGATTCGACTTAGACCTTTTTCAATACATATAAAAACTCTTGTCGTTTTTTTTATATTTCAGGTTCAGTGCCACCCCCACCACTAGGCGATAAGCTCCGTCTCTACCATGTGGACATGAATCCTTACGGACACAGGGTTCTGCTGATTTTGGAGGCCAAGAGGACCAAATACGAGGTGTACAAGCTGGACCCTTTGAGGTTGCCTGACTGGTTCAGAACTGCTAACCCTAGATGTGAGTGGTTGATAATACTTTACTTGCTACTATTTACAATTTATTGAATACTAAATTATAAACTAAAATGATTAATATTACCCTACGCCGCCCAGAGGCCTATTAAAAGGTCTCTTCAAACAAAATACAGGCCAGACTTTTTAATTAAATTCAAAATTCATTAGAAAATCGTCTGGGCGACAGGAGGTTATTAAAAGACTACATTAATGTATTCTACATAACCTTAGTACTGTTACTATTAACACAAATCAAAATTCGATTTTTTTCCCAAAAAATATTATTATATAACATTTAAAACAAATAAATATTACAAAACTTGCATTAAACTAAACCTAATTGGATCTATTACATGCCCTTATGGCCTTATACTTGCTGAGGATACTGGCACAATTTTCTTGTCAATTGCCAGCTATCATTTAAAATTACTGATATTAGATTATTGGAAAAAGTTGTGAATGATGTTTTATTAAAACTCAAGTCAAGATATTAAAGACAGGAGTAGTAACTAAACTAACATCAGGACATGAAACACCGGCTATTTTATTTTGAAGCAGTCTACAAAAAAGACGTTACCTACTGAAATCGTTACCGTTTTGGAACTGTAATTAAAATGTAACATCCAACGGTCTCACTACAAATTTCTAAATTGACTCATTTCGAAGTTTGCAGTGGTATGTTAGTTCCGGTACCACATCAACAAATAGATTACCTAGCGTTTCATTTAATAAAATTAGCACAGTAGACCTGACCTACATATCAGTCACAAAGCGGCCGTATAACTCGATTTCTCACTGGTTTATTTTCATCCAGTACTTTGGCGACTAAAGTAAATAGTATTATTAAGGATTTGTCTTCACAAATTAAAATCCTAATATTAATAATGTTATTTTTATCGCGCTACTGCGCATAAATTGTTCATTTCATAATAAAACAAACAAAAACAAGTCAAGGTAGGCCGGAGATCGATAGGGCTGACTCGTTCCTTGCCCTACTTAACCCTTCGAGCTAATGGTCGATTTACAAGTTCACTGCGGTAGGGGGTCGATTAACCCCTTACAAAATTAATTACAAGTTAAACTATTGCTGCAGCGAAGGTGTTAAGACAATCTGAAATATTATGAATTGAAATGAAATTGTAAATTTATTTTAAAAAATAATTTATATAGTCATTTGAAATAATGATTGAAATTTATCTATCCTAATAAAATTGAGTTTTTTGAGACCTGTTATAAAATTCAAATAAACATGAACAGGGATGAGCATATCCTATTTAAAGGAATGTATTATTGTATTTCAAGCTGCCCATTTATTTATATTATTAATATTATTCATGATTCAAAATTCTATATTAGTCCTTCAGTACTACTATTTAGATACATGAATTCGTTTAATAAAACAATTCGAATTGTTTAAAAAAAAATCTACAAAATTGTAGGTAATCAAGGACATAATTAAAACAGAAATCACGATCGTTTTGTGTTACGAAAGTTAGTCCTACAAACTATATGGGTAACTTCGTTTTTTTCCATTGTAGCCGTTAACTACGTACGTTTTTTTTTGTACAAAAACTTGGTATATAACCATTAATTTAATAGCGTTATTCTAAAATATATGGGTCAAAATTATTTTCGTTGTCTTATTTTGTGTCCCTAAAAAACGTGACACAGTTGTGATTTTTGTATGAGATGATGTTTTGTAAAAAAGAAATACAAGTGCACCGGTTTTTTTTTAAATATACTGAGTCGAAATAGCAACTATAAGAGTGACAGAGTGGTATGAAACAAGACAACGAAAAGAATTTTGACCCATATAAGTAATTATCCATTACAGTTAATTTGCTCAGAAAGCGCTTTCAATGGTAAACTTATGCACGGAAAGTAATACTTTTCAGAATGTGTGACGTAACGAATTTCCATACCTAGTACCTACTTTTCTGCACGGTCTGGTTGATACAGCCGAAATTATCTTTTTTTCTCGCATGATTAATTGTAAAGTATTGTATAAGTATTCTTCTTGAAATACAGATTTTTTCTTTGACTCGTGATGGTTTAAAACACTCACTTCATTCATGAAAGGTCACCAAAAAAAGCCAACTTTCAACGCTTGTAACATAAATAACTATTTATATTCCAGTGAAGATACCAGTCCTAGAAATCCCCACGGACCAAGGCGACAAGTTTCTCTTCGAAAGTGTAGTGATATGCGATTACTTGGACGAGAAGTACGGGCGTGGGCAGCTGCACTCGAGGGACCCTTATGTGAAGGCGCAAGATAGACTGCTTATAGAGAGGTTTAACGAGGTTAATACATCCATTTATATATTTGAGGGGTCCATGGAAAGAACATGTCTAGTCAATTCAAATTGCAGAAAGAAAAACCACCTTACGTTTTCTGTTAAAAGTAAGGTGTTTTTTCCTTTTCCATAAGGTGTAAATTTGCCCTGATTTTTTTAGGCTTTGGACATGTTTTTTCCGTGGAACCTTCATTTATTATTATTGGTATTGATCAATTCTCAATTAAGACAGATTGACAAATGGCGGTTTAATTTTCCTATATAGTGTCCATTATTTTGTAGGATTGTCAATATTTATATTAATAATTTCGCGTAATTAAGAAAGCCATCATTCTATGAAACATTAATTGCAAATAATCAATCAAAGAAATATTTAATGATATAGCTCTTAAAAAGTTGGTAACTAAATAAAAATAAACAATAATTCACGCATTAAGCGCTAACAATTGTGTACAAACTTTTTTAGAACTGCTCTATTATTTTATAGTTAGGTATCTTGTTAATAAAACCTTTAAATTATGTGTACTGATATTCATAAGCCCAGAATTTCATTAAAAAACTTTTTTTTGATACTTTTATGATTAATATGATTATACTCAGGCTTACGTGCCTTTCTATGTGATTGAATTTAGTACAGTTCTTGGTTCAGTTACAAGAATTAATACTGCAAATAGTACATTATGATACAAATGCGAAAAAATAAATGTTTTAAATCGACACGTGTTATGATTTTCGATGAAAAAATTAACCACTTCTCACACTAGAGCGTAAAAAACACCAACTGTACTGAAAAATATGTGATGCGCTCTTATGTCAGTAAAACTAAGATTGTCAGATATTTTTGATCGTTTTAAAATCTGTTTTTTTTTCAGCTTATAAAGGGAAGTCTAGAATGCTTCGACACAAACTTTGCGTATGGCAGTGAACAGATCGTACAGACTTTGGAAATATTCGAGAAAGAGCTTACTGCGAGAGGTATGTGTCTCATCTCAAATATTGTTTACTCTATTTTTTATTGAAAGAAACATACACAAAGCCAAAAAGCACACAAAGCTTTGTTACGGTAAAATAAATAAATATCTTGGGACATCTTACACACATCGACCTAGTCCCACGGTAAGCTCAATTAAGGCTTGCGATGTTGGGTACCAGACGACGACGAAAAATAGGTGTATTTTATTTTTATGCTTATTTTTTTGTGTTTTAATAGGCGTGATTATAATTAAAATCAATTATCTTAGTGGTTTGGGCACCTGATACGTCATGACGACTTTATAAAGACTATAATTGAAGGCAAAATTGAAAAAAGAAGAGCAAGAGAAAAGCCAAGACGTGCATTATTAGATCAAGCCAAAGAAAAAGTTAAAGTATTGACGTATCAGGAGCTCAAAACAGTAGAAGAGACAAGGACAGAGTGGCGAGAACTCCACCGACAAGAGCAAAGCTCTTAAATTTGTGATGATGATGATCTTAGTGATAGTTTGAAGTCAATCCCAAGATACAAAGTTCTAATTCGCCTAGCGTCAGTCAACAGGCAATAGGATAGATGGACGGACTGTTCTGATGCCAGAATTAGCGTGTAACTGATGTCTTCCTCTACCAAAATTTACTTATATTTCTTAGTAATGGAATTTATAACCCGAAAGTCTATTAACGATACTAAAGATATTAAAAATAATCTTTTCTTATCTTATTGGTGGGGCCCTTACGGATATACTTCGACCCATTGGGATCTTTTGTGTAATTGCCCCCTGTTTCGCCTACCCCAGGGATTGGTCTATCAACTCAATATATTTGAGGATGGACCCTAGCGGTACCGTTTTGACCTCCTTCGGTTCCGAGGTCTTTCATCCTTTTTCTGGCGAGGGCATCACATTCGCACATCAAGTATTTCCTTGTCTCCTTTTCTTCGCCACACATTCTACAGTCTATGCTGTCAGAAAGACCCATTTTGGCCAAAAGAGTTTGACCCCAAAGTGTCCCGTAAACATCCCCGTTATGAGTTGGAGTAGTCTTTTACTATATTTCCAAAGCTTTTTCTCCAGCCCGAGTCTACTTCGTGCATAAAGAGCTTTGAATTCCTGAGCCCCGTCAGATTGTTCAAAATAAACTAAGGACTTTCCAGTGCCTGAATTGTCTCTGAACTCTGATTGGCATTGACTCTCGAAATGGTTAACTTATCATTGTCGTGTATAAGTGTCATAGGCTGTGAATAGGTTTTTATTTATTAAAATCCCTTCCAGGTACAAATTACTTCGGAGGCGACCGCCCCGGCATGCTGGACTACATGATCTGGCCGTGGGTCGAGCGCTTGTATCTGCTGCGATGCATTAATGAGAAGAAGTTCGACGAAAAACGATCGCTGTTTCCCAATTTTGTGAGTATTTACAACTAGAACTACTTTTTTATCTGTAAAAGTATGTATCTATTTAAACATATGTTATACAGGGTGAAACATGAGTCGTGAACACACGAGTAATACGTTTTTCTAACTATTAACAACGAACAATTAAATGTCCCACAAGATACTTGAAAATTTACAAGTTACTTATTTAATTTTTGGGTTTGTTTTTGTATTTTTTGTAAGACAAATTAATGGAATAATTTAAATTACCTCTTCAAATTGAAAAAATGAATACCGCCAATTTTGTCATTTCGTGTAAAATTAAATGATAATTTATTACATTTGACGCTTGGTCAGTGACACTTCAATCCCTTAGTCGACTCTTACGACACCCGCAAGAGGAGTTGGGGTAGTGACAAAGTGTATTCTTACTGCCGTCTTATATAATTTCATGAAAAAAACGTTTTTAGTATTATTAAACCATGTATGTATACGATTATGAACATAGATTTTAGTGCGGCTTTTTGCCGGGCCTAATCCCTAATACCCCGAATTAAACTTGCCACATAACATTATGAAAGCGAATGTCTTCTGATTTAGGTACATATAAAAATAGTTTTGATTAAATTATTTATTGTATTCTTTTTTCAGGCGGACTGGGGTGACCAAATGCAGTTAGACGAAGTTGTGAAAAAACACGCTAACTCTCCAGCAGAGTATTTCGATTACTACAAAAATGCTAGAACACATTCGATGGGTTACTATCTTTAACGTAATGTTTTAGCGCGAGAATTGAATCAGAAAAATCTTGTGTAAAATATAGGCTGTAACTAAAATTTTTGGGGATACGTTTTAAGGGATAACCCTTATTTATAAACAACTCCGAACCTAGTAATCTTATTATAACTCTCGTGCCTGTTATTATAAGTCTCGTTACTATAAGTCTCGTAAATTTATCCAAAAAATTATGGCCTTTGGGTAGGACACATGTAGGCAGCAGGGATGAAAAAGAACATACCTACTTATCAGAAGTCAGTGTCGTTTTATAATGTAGAAATTAAAAAATGTTTAAAATCAAAGGAGCCGGTCATATAAATAACGTAATTCTCGCATGAAACTGTTTTTAGGTCTCTGTATCAAAAAGGTAGAAAAGGAGTACTTATTATGGTGCGACTCAGGCCTACTACCGCAAAAATCGAAATTCGTAAATTTCGAGGATTTTTCTCTGTCACTCAAACGAAGGCGTCATTAGAGAGAGAGAGAGAGAGAAATAATCGAAATTTACCGTTTTCAATGTCCGCAGTAGGGCCAGGGTCGCGTTTTATAAAGTTACAATTTACAATTTCGCTGTTTGCCTCTCTAACGCACGCACATATTAGCCAGAAAGAGAGGCAAACAGCGAAATTGTAAATTGTAGCTTTATAAAACGCGACCCAGTTCGCCTCTTTGTCTTTTCGACTATGTTATGAAAATCGATAACCTCAACAAATTCAAAGATTCTTTCTAGATTCTCTCAATTGAAATACCTTATTAAACTTGACCTTAAACGGATCTCCACTAGTTATATCATGTAAGGTAAAATACCACTGCTCGTCGCTTAAGGGTGAATATATATGAGCGTTTCAACCGCCTAATTTTGGTGGCCTTATTTTTGCCAAAGTTTCTAAACGTCTCAATGTTATACTTCGTCATTTGTATAAGGTACCGTGCCACCTTCAAATGACAAAGTAGTACATTGTAACGGATAGAAACTTCAGCAAAAATGATGCCACCAAAATTAGGCAGTTGAAACCCTTAATACATCGAACCATTAAAATGTTAAAGTGACATCTATTGGGCAAGGTGTCGAGCATTGGTAGGTTTACCTTATAAACCTTGGCAATTTGTTAGTAAAGAAATACACTAAGGATTCAGTATTTGGTTACGGGTTAGCCAAAATACATTCTGCAAAATTGCTGTTCAGTTGTGAACAGTAAAATACTGTGTATAAGCGCGTGGTGCGGGAGATAAAAAAAACGATCTTAGGAGTAATGTTATAAAACGCTTAAATATATCACAATTGCTACTCTAGATAATATTAGGACATTTTAGGGTACAGTCAAGGTAAAGGTATCGATGCGTGTAAAGCGACAATTATATGTATATATATATATATATATATATACTATATATAAATATATACATAACTGTACTCTATATATAGTTTTAAAATTTAAGGTTTATTTACCTATATGTAATTTTATTGAACTGTAAAACGAATATGTAAGTGTTTTGGTTTAAAATACTGTAAACTTGCATAATATTGGAAATAAATAAATGCAACCGTATTACTTCAAGGCCTCGTAGTGTATACATATTTTTGCACCTTGTGCGTATCTGTATACTGTGCCTTGATTGTACAGCTATAGATACATCGGAGTTCCCACGGTGCGCAAAAATATATGAACATGCTCTAACGCTATGACGATATACTTGCTCAGATATTTTTGACCACTTTATGGCGACTGTTACTCCAGCACTAGCTTAGGTGTATTGTATTTTTCACGCTTATATTATTATCCCAAAAAAATATTGCCCTTGTTAGTAAGAAGTATCAGGGTCACGTTTTATAAAGTTACAATTTACAATTTCGCTATTTGCCTCTCTTTCTAGCTAATATGTGCGTGCGTTAGAGAGGCAAACAGCGAAATTGTAAATTGTAACTTTATAAAACGCGACCCAGTAATCGACGACCAGCGGGCCTACCGCGGACATCGAAAACCGCAAATTTCGAGGATTGGTCTCTCTCACTCAAATGACGCCCCCGTTGAAATGACTGAGAAAAATCTTCGAAATTTACTAATTTCGATTTTTGCGGTAGTTGGCCAGCATTCAACGGTGGCACGTATCACTTTTTATATATTTTTTGTTATTATGAACCTTTTCTAAAAAACATGTCGGCTCCGTTAAGCCTCTTTATTTAACGTGAAAGTTAAAAAGTTTAAATTTAATATATAACTAATATTGTTCGATATTTAAATTTAAACCTTATCGTTTTGACAGAAATTGCCCACGTAGAATACTGGTGCAGTGTTGATAACTGGTACTTTTACCATATTAATTTTTTGATGTACTGTTACTGCATATCATTACGTTTATATAACATATTATGTACAGTAAGCAATACTCAAGTGCCTGAATATTGTATAAAAGTTTTCACAAGAGTTTTTAAGGAATGAGAATTTTTTAAGTTGTTACTTTTTACCACTTGACCTCAGAGTGTTTAGTGATTACTGAAAACTCAAGTTATTGATAGCTGTAATTAAGTATTTATATTTTGTTTATTATTTTCTTTGTTGTATTAATGACGCGTTTGCTATATTTTTGATGTTGTTATTTTTGTTTTCGCATTTGATGATTTTTATAGTCCGTCCGTTTAGTTATGCAATACAGTTTTTAATTTTTTTTCATCAAGTTGTAGAATTTATCTTGTTATAGGCTTTTTGGGAAAATAGTTATATCTGTGGCTATAAAAAAACTACCTTAGGTAGCAAATATTAAAAACTTATTTGTAAGCAGATTTTTTTGTGGATCAAACAAATATTAGATGTATTCTGTCTAACAAATTACTTGCAGTAGAAAAAAATGGTAAATTCGAAAATTGTAGGCTTGAAGAGAGCCCACAGAAAATTTTATTTGCCGCCATTTTTTATTACTGACAAGGGTTGTTCGACCGAGTGTAGGTATTTTTTAGTAGGACATCTAATATTTATAATTCCCTATAAGCATTTGAAGCATTTACAGATAGATTAATCATGTTGGTTTTGTACTTAATATTTATTTAGTAAACTATACCATATGTTTGTAATACACACCATATTTGTATGTATTGAATATTTTTCTATAAGAATGTCTAATAAAGATCTGGTTTGTACTACCTACTGAGACTATTCTTAACACAAAATTAAATATAAAGTGATTTAGTACTTCACATCTTAAATTTAATAAATCCTTAGTAGTTTTTTTCTTCTTAGTATTTTTGTTCATTAACACCTTCACTACCCCCCCCCTACTTATTTTGCATGTGGATTGACGCACACGTGCGTTGCTGGCAGTGAATGTGTTTTAACAACATAATTTATTTGAACGGCCTAAATGAAAAACTTATGTCTCCAGTTCAATGCTGTAATTTAGATTAGGAAAAAATTAAAACTTATACCGAAACGAAAATAATTTATCCCAATAAAATTCAACACTGTGATTTTCTTGGGATCCCTTTCTTTCCCATATATTTGTTAATCC
>JALPQI010026764.1:0-21246 GCA_025490895.1 Thaumatotibia leucotreta
CTTCTGCTCTATAGGACCCAATGCACTGCTTCGCCTCGCAATTGGACCTTAAACAGTCTGACCAAAACTCTTTGGACCAGTCTGTGGCTACTGAACTCAACTTGACGGAATCATTGTTACTTTTATATTATACTGAACACCTTTAATAGTAGACAGTGCATCGCTTGACGCCCCCCACACTAGAGAATTAGATAACCTAGAAAACCAAAACAAATTAACTAACAACAGCCCAGAATTGAATTATGTTATTAGGCTTTGTTAGAGAATATAGATTTTACAGTTACTTTAGAATGAAAGTTGTAATTACCCATTCCCTGTGTATTGTGAATGATATATTATGTGGCTAGCAATTCCAAGGAATCAGGTTAGCTTACCATAATTTCCAGTGAAAATAAAATATAGTTACACAAATAATACTTGACAGAACATAATTTGGGCAGAGCTTCGCCCTCCAGAAATTCAATCGCTGAAAAGACAGGGTCTTTACCCTTTCGCGATCAAAACGCAAGAACCCTTTCTATGAAAAATCCCAGCCTTTTATACAGAAATTTCATGACAAAATCTGTCGAAAATACTTTCATAAATTTTGAATATTTGAATTTGATAAATAAAAATATGTGAAACCAGACATGTATAATAAAAAGCCCGTATTAAACTGAATACAACAATTTACAACAAACGTAAATTGTTGATATTATTACCAATTAATTTAATATTTTGTAAAATAAAATTAAATAATAAGTAAAATAAATATGTTCATCGGATTTATCGCAATGCAATGTCGTGAAAGGCGAGAATACGGTTTAACAACAAATGACGTTGCCATTTGTCATTAATGTCATATGTAATCAACAAACATTAATATTTCATAACAAAATATTATTGTTTGTTTAGTTTATTTCGGTATTTATTTCAGGATTCTGAAAATACATAATCATAAAATGTATCTATTACTCAAAGTGTCGTCAGAATGCAATTGTTATAAATTAAGGATGAATAACAAATCTAACTACAAATGTAAGTGATTTTACTGTTCAAACATGAACATGGAACAGTCACAAACTCAATCACAAATTAAAAATAATCGAAGAGGAACTAGTTAAACGAGGGTCTGCAAAGAGGGGCCTGAAACGACTGAAAGACCATAAAGTATGGATTCCGTGCTTAAAAGACGACACAGGGCAAAAATATAGCAATAGGAACGACATAACAAAAATAGCCCGTACATACTACAGGGACCTTTACAAATGTAACAAACAAAACTCTGCCATTTCACCTAAACCCCAAAAAAGCTCAAGTGTTCCGCCTCTACTACAAAGTGAAATACGTAGAGCACTCGCGTCTCTTAAAAACATGAAAAGCCCGGGGACCGACGGCATAAAGAATGACATTTTGAAAGCAATTCAGGAACCACTAACGCCATTATTGACAAAGCTTTTTAACGAAATCATAGACAATGAAACGATTCCGGAACAATGGGAAGCATCGGTTATCACCCTGATATATAAAAAAGGCGACCCATTTAATATCAACAACTACCGACCTATCAGTCTTCTCCAGTGTATGTATAAATTATTTACAACGATACTACGAAATAGAATGCTTCAAACCCTTGAATCACAACAACCAGTAGAGCAAGCGGGCTTCAGGTGCAAGTTCTCTACCGTCGACCACATTTTTACGGTAAGACAAATAATTGAGAAATATAAGGAGTACGGAAAATCATTTTATATAGCGTATATCGACTATTCTAAAGCCTTCGACACGATCACACATGAAGCCCTATGGACAGCGTTAGAAAACCAAGGCGTTGAAACAAAATATATTAATGTGCTAAGAGAAATATACAAAAGAAGCAAAGCGTGCGTGAAACTGGAGAAAAATAGCAGTGAATTCGAAGTCCAACGCGGTGTCAGACAAGGCGACCCAATATCACCCAATCTATTCACAGCTTTATTGGAGGACATTTTCAGGAAATTAGATTGGCAAACATTCGGCATAAAAATGAATGGCGAGCGCCTAAATCATCTGCGCTTTGCGGACGATATAGTCTTGCTGACAGAAAACTATGAGGACCTAAATTACATGCTACACTCACTAGATCTAGAGAGCAGAAAATGTGGATTACAGATGAATCCGGAAAAAACCTGTGTGATGACAAATAGTACACCAGAACGTCCAGAACCCATCTCCATTACATCAGTAAATGTACAATATGTAGAGGACTATATTCATCTCGGACAAAATGTCAGCTTTCAGGACCACTTTCCTATATCAGAGGTAGAGCGACGAATAAAAAAAGCTTGGAGTGCGTATTGGTCACAAAAACATATTTTTAAATCCAAGATTTCTATTGACCTGAAAAGGAAGGTAATGGATTCTGTTGTCACTCCTACATTAATCTACGGATGTCAAACTTGGCCTATGACTAAAAATGTAATAAACAAACTACAAGTCTTTCAAAGAAAGGCTGAGAGGAGCATGTTAGGATTGAGACTGAATGATAGAGTAAAAAATACGGAGATTCGTAACAGAACAAAAATAATCGATGCGGCAGATTTAGCGTGCCGACTGAAATGGAGATGGGCAGGGCACACGGCTAGAACCACGGACGGACGGTGGAGTGAAAAGGTACTACACTGGTATCCAAGAGACAGCAAGCGCGCGCGCGGCCGCCCGAGCCGCCGCTGGCGCGACGACATCGCCGCCGTGGCCGGCGTCGCGTGGACGCGCGCCGCGCTCGACCGACACAAGTGGCACGAGATGGAGGAGGCCTATGTCCAGAAATGGACAAACCAATAGAAGAATATTTAGGATTGTAAATGATATAATATATAAATAATACAATTTTACAATTATTACAATCTAAAAATTATATTAGTAATTATTTATTCGTGATTAGCTATAAAAATGTTTGTGCATGCGTATAATATGTTGTGTAAATCTATTGGAAATAAAGGCTATTTCTTATTATTATTATTATCATTAATATGCATTTTCGTACATCCCTATAGAGCCTTTATAATTTACAAAAATTGCAGCTTTGCAACACGACTTGCCATTTGTATGAAAAACTTAGATAGCGGACCTCCTGCTTTTTGAATTTCGCGTTTTTAGTTTCAATTACAAAGTTCACTGACCTGATTTTACCCTTAAATGAAAGAATATTAATTGCGCTATAAGATAATTATTTCATGTTTTTCGTAGCATAATTAGGTAAGGCGATATTAAACCAAGAACGTTAGCAAAACTCAACATTTTATTTAGTTTACAAAACAGGGTACTATTTGAAGTCTCGAATCTCTGAAACTATACAACCTACGGTAATGCATGTTGTCTCATCTTGTTACAAATTCATTCATCTTTAAACGTTACCTGATACATATTGTCAAAAAACATAAGGCTTTTTTTATAAAAATCAGAAACTAAAAATAGACAGTAAATTTCACAGTTTTTCACGTATAACGCAGCTAGCACAACTTTTTTTTGCTTGCAAAATGTGGTTTTATACTGCCCTTTGGTGTCTAAATAACATACCAAAAATGCAGCTTTACTACATGTATTATTATTATTTATTAATGCATGCATTATTTATTAATGTATGTAGATTATATGTATTCTTATATAGTATTTTATTTGATTTTTAGAATATGCTTTGTTTTCATTACTTTAATTTTATTAATGTTCTGTTAATCGCCTACAATCTTTCTGCTTTGCCTCAAGGTTGACTGGTAGAGAATGCCGTATGGCATTAAGTTCGCCTTTTGTACTATAAGTTTTTTTCTTTTGTGCAATAAAGTTTAAATAAATAAATAAATAGCTTGGCGGATTAACCTAACAGCAGTAAGTACTGCGGGTCCCGCGCTTCGATTCTAAAGATTTGTTTATTTCGGACAGTAAGTTTTTGGTAGTGAAGTATTTTTTGGAGGAGATTAACTATTAACATAATATATGTTGAGATATTTGTACGCTACGGCAAAATATCTACCAAAAAAATTGGTCGTATATCTTCAAACAAAATTAGATGAATACAAGATACAAACCGCCAAAAAAAAACAATTAACTGATTATCAGTAGGTATTATCACTCGTCATGATTTCATTAGCTCCTATGTTTTATTTGTCGCCTTTCTAGGGTTCCATTGTCAACTACGGACCGTAATAGTTCGCGATATCTGTGGCTAAGTTAAGTTTAAGTCCTATAATGTGGAAAATACGGAACTTAAAAAATCTTGTATTGTGAAAATACATCTCTAGAAGTCGAATCCGAAGATGTGAATCTGATAGCCGTCGCCTTAAGGTTCAAGAGAATGCGGCTCTTTTATTTTTATTTCCTATAAATTGTTAATACCTAATCTTTTTTTTTTTGTACAGATGGTGCCTTTTTTAGGCTCTAGTGCGAGTAGTGTGTCATTTTACGTCAGGTCCAAAACTTCGGAGGGCCATCTGCACTAAAAAACGTCGTACGAGACAAGTGCAAAAACGAATTCGTAACCGTGTCGATTTAAAACACTCGCTGCCGGTCGTGTTTTAAAACATCGCTACTCGTTTCGAATTTCATGTTTTTCGCACTTGTGTCGTAATGTACTATTAAGTGTGTGAGGTGACATTAGGCTCTGTTCATCCATAAAACTGTACAACTGTCTCACTCACTTAAAAAAAGGTTGTTAACAAATTTTAGGACAAAGAAATAAAAGAGCCGTATTTTCTTGAACCTTAAGATGGCGGCTATCAGGGAAAAATATAATATTTACAACTTCAGAAAACTTTACATAGCCAATAGTAAGTAAGTATCTACGATACGTAAACCAGGATGCTTAGCCAAGTTGCCAATCGCTAATGCTTACTAGCGCATCGCAGTTTTCCCTCTCTGTCGCCCTTTCATATTAGTGCGATGAAGACAGTTAGCTGCCTTTCGTTTACAATTGACGATTAAGCGTTAGCGATTGACAACTTGTCTAAGCACCCAGTAGCTGTACCATGAGTTGGACAGTATACGTAAGTTTTACTCGGTACGTAATGCATTCTATCTCGCTCGCACTGACATATTGAAGCGATAGCGATGGGCTGTTCAGGTGTTCACGTATCGAGTAAAAACTAAAGTTAGGTACCGATAGTTGCAAAGTCATGGTGCGACTACTGGCCCAAGGAAGATTCTGTTATTAAGTGTTACTAAGTATTTTTCAATACATATGGCCCTTTTTACGCGCTAGTGCGCAAAGTGGTTCATTTTACGTCAGGTTGAAATCTTCGGAGGGGCATATATTATGTGCTGAAAGACGTCGTACGATACACGTGCTATAACGAAATTCGTAGCTCGTGTCGATTTAAAGCACTCCCTTCGGTCGTGCTTTAATTTATCTCCACTCGTTTCGGAATTAATTTTTTCGCACGGGTAACATAATGTACTATAATCGTGTCAAGATCATTTGATAAACCTCGCTCTCTACGTCTGCTGCTACCAATTTTATTAATAAATTAACTGCATCCAGTGAATTGTGCACTTTTAATTGAAGCCTTCTAGGCATTCAATTTGTAATGAAATTGTGTCGTGTCATGTATGCATTAGGACGTGTATTCCCAACAGAACGTTATTTCATTATCTGAACATTGACAAAACGAGTGGAAATTTTAATGGTTGTACCTAAAATTTATTTATCCTTATCTACTTATTTACTTATCTTTAATTTACCTAGCCTCCATTAAATTACATTGAATTTAATGTATTATCGTTACAGATTTTTCTTAAGGAAAAAGTATACAGAAAAAAATAGAATAAAATAAACTAACACTAAGGAATTAAACCTATCTGTACAAAAACTACATAAGTATCAGCAAATATTTACAAATAAAAAATAGGCTCGAGCTGCGTGCCTAAAATTAGCTCATATACTTAGCTAAGATACAATTATATGAATATACTGTTAAGTAAATCTAAAATAAAGAGCTGACTCCATTACTGAAAATATAATTGGATGCTTAAAATGTGTGGGTACATGTTTTTTCAGCAAAATTTTATTTTACGTCGCCTCTGCGTTTGAAAGCACGGCGATTAAGCGCCAAAAATAGAGATTTCAGTGTAGTGACTCTTCGTTAGTTTCCATTTGAAAACGATTGTACCTATTGTAGTAGTCGAACAACTGCCTATGGCAGTAACTATACCACCCAACTAGCAAAATTTCGTCATATAATCGTCGCGGAAACGTAACATATTCAGGCTTTTAGCTTATGAAATTGGTCATAAAAACGTAATAATTACGTTTATATAACGCGATTTGGGCCCATATTACTCAGCTTTTTAGCCATATAAAAGCCATTTAACTGAAACTGCCACCACTTATTAGTCATATAATAATCATCTCCGTGACCACTTTATAGCTAACTAGCTGTATAATAGCGACTTATATAGCTTTTATATGACTTTTAATCATATAAGAGCCATATAACCGTTGAGTTAGTTATTTATTGATCATATAATTGCTACTTATATGCCAAATTTGTGGAATAAAAGTGTCCAGCGAAACTAAACAGAAGACGGATTGACAACTTGCTCGTGCATATAATTTTGTTAGTGCTAGCTGGTGTAAACAAAATTAAATAACTTAATGCCGTTGAGTATGTTCTGACAGAGCTATCTAAGTAATATATGATCATGTTATAATTGGCATTATAAATTCTACCTAACGGTGAAAATGTATTGCGAATACCACTTTACTGATAAAGTATACTATATTTAGTAGAAAATAATGAACGCGCCACTTTAATTATTAGTTATTACAATATAAATTTAAATAAATATTTTTAATCATTACGAAGGAAACTACTATATGACATGTATACGATTAACATATCATATAACTGCTTCGTATTAGTTCTTATATAGCAAGTTTAGTGGTTTAAGCGCCATGACACCTACAGGTACATACGTTAATCATATAAAAGTAACCGCTGAAACCAAAAAGTTCTATAATAGCAATTATTTTTCCATTTACTCGAGCATAGGTCATATAAGATGTAATTATTCGACAAATAGTCAAGTAAGCGTCATGTAAAAGCAGCTTACTCAGTATTAATCTTATATGACTCTTTAGTCATAAAAGATGTCGAGATGCTGAATAAAACACTTTTATAAAACAAGATATATAATTAGCTGTTATATGACTTCATTCACAATAGTCATATAATAGCAACTGCGTTACGTTTACTCGACTTTTTCTCACAAGTCATAAGTCAGCCATATAAGATTTTGCTACTCGGCAAAAAAGTCATATAAGCGTTTTATAAATGTGTCTTTTTCAGCAACTTCTTATATGACTCTTAAGTCATATAAGAAAGTCGTATAAACGTTTATATGACTTTTATACGACATATTGCTGTATAAGCTGGCTTTATACGATAGGTACTGTGTAATTCGCGTTTATATGACTTTTATACGACTTATTAGCTGAGTAAGCTCGATGTTATATGACTGTTTTGCTAGTTGGGCAGCGGCCCTAACGCGAAAAACGAAATTCGTTTATTTCGAGGATTTGTCTCTCTCACTCTAATGACGCCTTCGTTGGAGTGACAGAGAAAAATCTTCGAAATTTACGAACTTCAATTTTCGCGGTAGTAGGCCTGGTTTATGCCCATTTATTTACATGATTGGACAATCTTTTGGTTCAATCAACTTAGTTTGTGCAAAATGTATTCACAGACACAAGCAGATACATTTTCACGACAAAGTTTTAAAGCACTGGTATTCCTTTTAATAATGATAAAATTATATGTGTACATAGATACATCATCAGCCTATGATAGTCCATTGCTGGACGTAGGCCTCTCCTATTAATTATGCGTATAAACGCATTAGGAGGTAAATGCCCCTAATCGTCACGCTGGGCAAGCGGATTGGCGATCGCAGTATTATATGTGTATTCATATTTTGTACAATTTGGTGTGTTGTGGGTTCAATTCATGAAAACAGGACTACATAGACTACAGTACAACATTCGTTTAGTTCAGCTTTCACGTATTCACTCATGTTAAATCGCGATGGTCGTAACGTCCAACCCGAAACGCCAGGAAAATAATAAATATTAGTGGTACCTAAATACCGATTTTGGTTAAATAGATGGATAATAAATAAAAAAATATATCTTGGGACATCTTACAAAACTCAACCTAGTCCCACGGTAAGCTCAATTAAGGCTTGTGATGTGGGCACCAGGCGACGATATATATAATAGATATCTATCTATCTATATATATATCGTCTATATGTATCTCATATAGATACTTAAATACATATACAATTATACAGCCATGACCAAGGAACAAATAATTGTGATAAATAAATACACAAATTATGCTCTCGCCGGGATTCGAACCCGGAACCTCCTGCTTTGTAGGCAGGGTTACTACCAACTAGGCTACGGAGGCTGATATGAAAAGCGTACCTATATAAAAAGGGAATTGTCTAATAGTATTGTATGTGACTGGTTCATAATGAGAGGCATTAATACACGAGTGTAGTTTCATAACAGGATAACACGAGTGTTTTAATGCCTAATTATGAACAGTTGCATACATAACTTTATCTACATGCATATAATAAGTTTTCTACAATATGTTTATTTTTGTGGCAGCAAATTATTGGTCACGGTTGTAGCGGCGTCCCGGATTTCTGGCGGTGTTTCACACATTTCAACATCACTGTCTTCGTCGTCATAACTCATTTTTCAGTTTAAATATTTCACAACGAACTCGATAATATTTAACTTTCAAGTCAATAGTCCAAAAAAGTTGGATGTTTGAAACAATTCAAACAAAACAAATGACTGACAATTAGTTTTTCTTAATTCATTATTAATCCTATATCCATGTAATTCATAGACAAGGTAAGGTCTTGAGTCGATATCGATTCTCAAATCGATTCTCAATATTCGAGATATAGAAGAATGTATGGAATATGAATTTTAATGTGAAAGAAGTTACAAATCGATTAATTCGATAATCGAAATTAAAGTGTGATTTTTCTTTAACAGAATGTTCGAAATTTAATTGTGATTAAGATATCGGTTGCCGATATCGTAAAGTAAAAATTATGATACAGATACAGATTTCTTAAAGTAGGCTATTTTTGCTTACCGCCGCTAAACATATTTGTAGACAACTTATGATATGGATGTAGATAAAGCACTATTACCACCAAACGTCCCGGATCGGAATGCATACGAACGGATTGGCAGTGTGATGATGGAAGTAAGAATACATTTGTCACCACCCCGACTCTTCCCGTGCGTGTCTTAAGAGTCGGCTAAGGGATTTGAAGTGTCACTGATCGTGTATTTATTGAAGATTGATGATTGGCAGCAACATCATTACAGTTGAGTGGACATATTACTGTGGTCGTCAGCCCGCTTGCCCAGCGTGGCGATTATGGCTATTGACCTCCTAATGCGGTCATATGCTTAGGCAATAGTAGAAGCCTTTGTCCAGCAGTGGAGATAGAAAGAGCGAGTGCTCGTTTGGTCTAAATGCACCTTTATGAAGAACGGCGAAATGTTTTCTGCCTTGTTGTATAGTTCTACAAGCTTTTGATGTTGCTTTTTATCGCACGACGTCTCTAATTAGTATTTTCAGGGGAAGCAGTAAACTAAGTTTAATCTTGATGCTAATTCTAAAGAGTGAAAGTAAGATTTAGTTGTCTTCTAAATTTATAAATTACATTAGCATAATATAACGTTTTATTTAATACTTCTTAATAGTACATTGTGCATCAAGGGAGGTAAGTACGGAATTACTAACGAGAGTGTTAGAAGCCCGGCGCCGTAGGCGGTGGGCTTTTAATGACTCGAGTTAGTATTCCGCTTACCAACCGTGATGCACACAATGTTTTTCATCACATTTACGGACCAAAAAATAATTTTTAAGACAAAATATTATTCTATGACGTACTGACATTTCTATTACTCCCTAGGGAATTTCACTTTTCTATTACTCCCGCTGCGCATGCAAGCAATGGCGCGCTTAGACGGCAAGTGTGATGAAAAATATGTTTTAGACGAAATTTCGTTAAACGTAATTCATACAGTGTGGACTTACTTGTAGTACTGGGGCCCATTTCTCGAAAGCTTGTAACTTGTAATGCAAGCGGAAGTCCTTGGGCCCATTTCTCGAAAGCTGGTAACTTGTAATACAAGCGGAAGTTCTTATCTAATTGATAGTGTCAAAAAGAGACTTCCACTTGTATTACAAGTTACAAGCTTTTGAGAAATGGGCCCCTTATCTAATTAATATTGTCAAAAAGAGACTTCCGCTTGTATTACAAGTTACAAGCTTTCGAGAAATAGGCCCCTGGTCAATAGTTGATTGTCCCACAATTTCGTTACAGATGTGCTTAGGTACCATAGAAAAAAATAACTGCGAAATTAACTGGTTGTCACGGGATTCGAACCCGCTTCCTCAGGATTGCTGGTCCAACGTGCTTCCAATTAAGTAAATGGTATTGTGAAACTAATCACTAGCGACATCTGGCGCCTATACCACAAAACTTTACAAGCGTACAATTCTACAAAATTGACAACTTTTTGTATGGTAATTTATACAATTTTGTAGAATTGTACGCTTGTAAAGTTTTGTGGTATAGGCCACTGACATCTGTCGACATCTGTAGGTACTTAATGTTTCGAAGGTACTACAACCTTAAGCCACTCAAAGACGTGTGTCTACCACAATCGTCCGCAAACTCGACAACGCTCCGTTGCGTTGAATTTGTAGATACTTACATATAATGTAATAGTTAATTTTTTTAAAATATTTATTTTCAAAACTACAATTTATGTACATAGATTAAATCTAACTAATCTACTTAAGCTAGCCTATATCTAAGATAGTTAATTGGTTCGTATTTTTTCATGCAGAACAGTCAACTGTCCATTTAGATTTTTAATTTTATTTCAGGGGTTGTGTTACTAGATCAATTTTATTCATTTAAACACAACATTTGGAGTGGACAATATAAAGGAAATCAGACCAGCCCAGCCTTAGTAACATTAGTAGGTTACAAATTAAAATCTAGGAATGAGTAAGTACTGCATAGTGATTTAGCACTTTCATATCAGGAACAAGTATTGATTCGTAAATCATGAATTCAAATTGTCAGATATTGGTTCTCTTTCACCTACACAGAAAATGAAAATAATCGTTTATACGTTTTTGACGCTTCACGTGCCTGATCGTGCAACAGTTTCAATAAATGTACTTCTGTTTTTGCAATTTCTACATTTCATAATTAGGTATGCCTACTTTAACCTGAAACCATTTGATTATGTCGTGGATGGTTCCATTTGGCCCTGACGTTACAATATAATAGGCACCTAATAAATAAATATCATGGGTCTTACACAAGATAGTGCCTAATCCTACATTAAACTCAATTAAGTGTGTTGTGGGTACTAAGCGATATACACATAGATATACTGATACATAGATAAGATGAAGAATCCGTGGTATCGGTTTACAAGAACAGTTGACCTGGTGCCTGCACTAGGTAAAGCCGTTACTGTGGGTAACCAAACATTATAGACACTTGATCTAGAAAACAACCATGACTATGAAAAAAAAACTTGTAAATCTAGTCTATGATGCGTTAATTATTTAACCCAAAATTAGTTCAAGATTTCCTTCAAAAAGCTAAATCTTACAATATCGAAAATAAAGACTCTAAATTGTATTAGACATTTTAATTTCCGAGTACAGCGTAGAAATAGGTACGTAAGCAATTTAAATCAATTCAAAATATGGTAATATTAGGTATAACATGCGTATTTAATTAAAAATACCTTGTCTCTTCCAAATCCATACAAGAAAGTTTCTAATTTCAACGTTGAACCCGAAACTCTGATGTTTCGTCGCAGGAACTTGGGTCGCTACTTACGCGTAAGAAGATTCTCCCAATTTGTACAGTATAATGTATTAACGAAAACTTTTGTTGTTAGGAAATAAGTATGTGAGATAAAAGGTATTTTTTAACAGATAAATGCGTCACTGTTTTTTTTTTTAATTAGTTACACCACTATATTAATAGATACAACTTTTGAACATGTGCCCACAACGAGCCTTCTGTCGCTAAACAAAATAAGATTTTTTTTATTAATATTATTGTCTTTTAAATTTAATGTTTAGGTATTTATTTTAAGATGACTATGTAAGACTCATCATCATAATCATCATCATTTCAGCCAAAAGACGTCCACTGCTGGACATAGGCCTCCCCCAATGATCGCCAATATGACCGGTTCTGCGCTGCTTGCCTCCAGCGGGTTCCCGCGGTAAGACTCATATAAACTCTAAATTCTATAAATATAATTCTCATTTAATAATCATGTAATTGTAAACGTTGTTACGACTAAATGTTAGTGCTGCTACAAGATAGTAATATTTTTTTCCCCTCACTAGCTCGTAAAGTGCTCGTTTATCCTTTAATACGAACGTGTAAAAACGCATATTATTCACTTGTGTGGCGAAGTAATGCCTTGGTTTTGGAATAACAAAACGTAAAATGCTCATGGAAATTGTTCCATATTAATGATAATTAAATAATTTGTTTGAGAATTTAGTGTAAAATACAAACCTTTATATAATATGATGATTTTAAAATATAAATCCTAAAATTTCATAAGTAACAATTGTTTTAGTGAATGATGATAAGATGACTAGATGCAATCACAAAACGCAGAAAGAATATTATAGGTTATAATCTTTATTTACCGACTCGAACACGCATAAAAATAGTAAACTAAACAACTTTCAGGGTGTTCTGTTATAATTTTGTAAAAATAATGAATGAGAATGATTTAATAATGCATTGGCGTTGGTGTGCAACTACAGGAATGTGTTAAAATCGTACTGCGTTTACTTTTTCGTGCTAAGTTTACTGCGACAAAATCTTGTAAAATGTATTTTACTTCTCGTATGTTAAAACATCTCGTATGTTTCAATTTCATACTCGCGGGTAAAATACAACTTTGCACCCTTGTATAACAAATAACTATTATTTTACTTTTTAACCAAGACAATGTTTTCACTATATTTAGTTTTGCTTTTCTGTAATGTGTGCTTTATCTAAATACCACATATTCTATTCTATTTTAAATAAAGAGTTTGTAAGAATTTCGAATGAATATCATTTTGCAAATTATGTTATGTTTAATTAAAACAACATAATTATTTTAATTCAAACTATGGTGAGACACAAATATAAATAAATTGTTAAACTCACATGTATTTATTAACTACGCGTGATGTTTCTGTTTATGTATGTATCACATTTATTTATTTACATTTTACTGCACAAATACAAAATAAGTGGAAATGGACATATGGAACAAACCAAATTTAAAAGTTAGGTATCTAAAATAGCTTGTTGTATTAGTAAATGGATGAATTATAAAATAGCCTTGTATACATTTTCTTAATGTTGATAATTGACTAGAATAAGGTTTTTTCTTTATCAGAATTTTGCTACAACTTCTCATTGGGTGATCTTGTATTAAGTATGTGAAAATAAAAAAAACAATGATAATAAAATATTCATTTAGTTACGCATTGCAGGTTATTTGGAGGTAGGTATATCGTACATGATGAGGTTTAATATACATTCATACATTATTTATATGTCCAATCGCAATCACTGCTTTGTGTCGATAAAACTTGGGAAAAGGCCTTTCTGTGTGACCTATTTTATGTTGATAATATTATCTTATGATTAAACAAATAATAAAAATATACCAATAACCCGAAGTTCCAGCTGTGGGAAAGTTCCTTGTAAGTATATTCCAGTTAAATTACATTTACGAGTAATATAGTTCACCTCCGTTGCCCGTGTTTGTTTTAAGAAAACAACCCCAGAAACATACTGGAAGAGAGAGTTTTGATTAAAAACACTAACATAACGAGTAGTCGTACCATGAGTTGGCAAGGAACGTATACGTTAGTAATTACTCGATACGTAAAGCAGTCTATTACGCTCGCTGCAATATATCAGTAGGCGCACCACGAGTAGGGAAGTAAAGGATTAGGTTTTACTCGGTAAGTCGGTATTCGTCGTATTGCATTCTATCGCGTTTGCACTGATATATTGGAGCGAACGTGATGGCCTGCTTTACGTATCGAGACAAACCTAATGCTACCATACTAGCAAAGTTATGGTACGGCTACAGAAGCCGTATCATGATTTAGATTTAGATTTATTTATTTCATAATATTAAATTACATTATAAATTAACTTAGCCTAATTTATATGAATTTATATTATGATCGTCAATATTAATATGGTAAATGTCAAAAAATATGAAAATTACCATAAATAAATTAGAAAATAATGTGAATTAAAAAACATTAAAAATTCCGAAAATTATATAACCACTCCCTTGCTTCATGTAGCTTTTGTTACATGTCATCACTCTTATTTTACAAAGACATAGTGTCTATCGCAAAAATCAAAGCATGTGAGTGGATAATATCTACATCTACATATCTCATAATGATCGTCAACTGATACTAACACGACAATAAAAATTAAATAACAATGTAACAATAAAGTATCAATAATAATATCACAGTAGGGTGGTCCACGTTTGTATGGAAAAAAAAATATGTTTTTTTTAATGGGGCACCCTCTTATTTTGTAACAGCTATTACGTTGATAAAATATACCAAGTTTCGTAATTTTATCTCAACTCCAAAGCGGTGCTCAATGCCTTCGTAAATATACAGTCTAGAAGCAATAACTAAAATAAAAAGTTAAGAAATAGTAATTTCATTTTTTCACATTCCATATAATATAAAAAACATCATAAGCGTTGAGCACCACTTTATAGTTTAAATAAAATTATGAAACTTGGTATAATTTATCAACTTAACAGATGTAAAAAAATAAGGGGGTGCCCCATGGGAAAATAAAATAAATGTTTTTTTGGACCACCCTAATCCACAGTCAATAAAGAGTATTAGGACGATAAGTCATTTCCATATACTCGCTAACACAATAAAAAGGATTATTCAATAAAAAGGATCTCAATTGGCATTCAAAAGTTTAGTCAGATGTTTCGCATCGCAATTCTGCAGGTAGATGTTCATAATAAGTCGGCCCAATAACCCTCGGATTCTTAACTGCAAGTGCCATGCGACGCGGCACTGTTCGGAGTCTCCCCGTGGATCGAAGCTGTTTACCCGTTAGGTACATCGACTCGTTTGAACATTGGTAAATTGTTTCGTACAAACATTAAAACTTGAAATAAGTAGACTGAGTAGTGCATCATAATACCATTTTGCTTAAAGAGTTCTCGACATGGATGCCTTGAACTCCCGCCAGTAATCGGATAACACGCTTTTGGACTATCAAGACACGTTTCGCATCGGTTGAATTACCCCATATCAACGTGCCATATGTTAGCAACGAATGAAGTGAGAAAAATATACGGCTTTTAGTGCCTTCCGCGATATTAGGGGCTGTAGTTTTTTAATAGCAAAGACAGGCACTACTCAACCTATTGCACAACTGGTCAACATGGCACTTCCAGCTAAGGTTCGAGCTGAGCTGCCACCCGCCCTGCGTTATTTACACGGACTGACTTTCCAACTTTCCATCCATCTCGCTCGCACCAATATCGGAGTACGAGCAGGATGGACAGAAAGTACGTCTGTGTTAATAACGCGGCGTCATCTTAGATTTATAGTAAGCACGTCTATCTCATGGTTGAGGTCTATCATGCGCGCTACAATTGTAGGTTTAGTATATTCAACACATTGGAGCATACAATTGTACAATATTGTACATTAGCTCATACTGAGGAGCGTGACAGACTCCTCTACGTATCTAGTAAACGCTAACGCAAACCTTACTTGGCGACTCATGGTACGGCTATGGTTGTTTACCTATCTAGATAAAAACCTCGTTTCACTCTTTACGGATAAAATATCGGTGAAATAAAACAGTGGAAAAACATCAGCAATGAAGATTTTAATGTGATTCATGCTATAATGTATCTCTTAAAACTGTTTCTAATTAGAAAAGGTGATTGTTATCATATATGTATATCATACATAGTATAAGTAAACCTATACATTTAGTCACTTATAAATTTTATATAAAATGTGGCACGTTTAAGAATATTTGATTATAATTTACTTATTTACCTGCTATAATAGGTATATTTTTTCTACTCCTGACCTTTTTTTTGCTAGTTACATAGCTACGCACACTATTGTAAAGATATACATAATTACATCTGTCAAAAGTCTATAGTCTATTTCTCAAAAACGCACTCTCAGCCAGTATCGTAATGTCGCAGCGTTGTTCGGAAAGAGAAGGCACGCGAGATATATGGGCGGCTCTCGCTGCCAGACGTCGTCACTTTCCGAACAGACTCAAAAACGTACTGCGATCTGCCACAGACTGCCACATCACACCCATGATGGACGCCATATTGGATTTGTTCCCAACTTCGAGTTTTTACACTGCTACCAACTTTAGTACGAAATTATTTATTACAATAATTAAAATTATTAACTAAATATTTAGAAAATAGAATGAAAATTAGTTTTTTCAATTATTTTAATTTGATATATTATATTTTTGTACCAATAACTAATTTCATGTTATGTAAAAGTATTTTTATCACAGGCAAGTAAGCACGATTTTAAAAGCAAAGTTATCCATAGACAATGACAGCTGCATTAAAAAAAACCTTCCCGCTTTCCGCTAGTAGTTGAAAGTTGTGACTGTTCCATGTTCATGTTTGAACAGTAAAATCACTTACATTTGTAGTTAGATTTGTTATTCATCCATAATTTATAACAATTGCATTCTGACGATACTTTGATGTGTAATAAATACATTTTATGATTATGTATTTCCAGAATCCTGAAATAAATATTGTTTGTTCTATCGTCTCAATAGAAATTGGTAATATAAAACAAACAGTAATATTTTGTTATGAAATATTAATGTTTGTTGATTACATATGACATTAATGACAAATGGCAACGTCATCTGTTGTTAAAGCCGTATCTCACCTTTTACGACATTTCCTTGCGATAAATCCGATGCACATTTTTATTTTATTTATTATTATATTTTATTATTTCACAAAATATTAAATAAATTTATATTAATTATCAACAATTTACGTTTGTTGTAAATTGTTGTATTCAGTTTAATACGGGCTTTTTATTATACATGTCTGGTTTCACATATTTTTATTTATCAAATTCAAATATTCAAAATTTATGAAAGCATTTTCGACATATTTTGTCATGAAATTTTTGTATAAAAGGCTGGGGTTTTCCATAGAAATGGTTCTTGCATTTTGAGTTTAGCTGCGAAAGGGCCTTGGGTTCTTGCGTTTTGACCGCGAAAGGGTAAAGACCCTGTCTTTTCAGCGATTGAATTTCTGGAGGGCGAAGCTCTGCCCAAATTATGTTCTGTCAAGTATTATTTGTGTAACTATATTTTATTTTCACTGGAAATTATGGTAAGCTAATCTGATTCCTTGTAAATACTAGTCATATATATATGTATATATCATTCACAATACACGGGGTTGCGGGTTATTATAACTCTCATTCTAAAGTAACGTTAAAATCTATATTCTCTAACAAAGCCTAATAATATAATTCAATTCTGGGCTGTTGTTAGTTAACTTGTTTTGGTTTTCTAGGTTCTCTAATTCTCTAGTGTGGGGGGCGTCAAGCGATGCACTGTCTACTATTAAAGGTGTTCAGTATAATATAAAAGTAACAATGATTCCGTCAAGTTGAGTTCAGTAGCCACAGACTGGTCCAAAGAGTTTTGGGCAGACTGTTTAAGGTCCAATTGCGAGGCGAAGCAGTGCATTGGGTCCTATAGAGCAGAAGGAACGCTCATCTTGGATGATCATTCAGAGAGGTCGAATGTATCAATTATCGTTATTATTAACAAAAGTGCTTGCTTTTCACCCTTTAACCCTGGATAATTTGAGTATTAGCAGTAGCTAGGCTTAGCTTGGGGTTATACTGCAATATGATACGCGTATGAATACTTGGTGCTTCTTTTCATCTTTTCCTTTTGTTTGCATTGCAGTTAGGTTCCGAAGCACTGTAAAATTTAGCTAGGAGTAGTGAGGAAGCCCAACTGACGGGGGCGACCCCACACTGGTTGGTTTAGCGTTGCCTCTTTACCCCACCCAAAATTGCTGGAATTGTTAATTTAGCTAGCAGATGTGTTAGGGTTAAACGCAATAAATTTGTTAGAAGTTCCAGTCAATTGACAGAGGTCACTTAGATGGTCGGGGATATTCCTCTCTGAGGAATTTTATTTTTAATGTTTCATTCTTCACATTATATATTTTATAATCTACATTACTCATTGTTCTACTAATCAATAAACTTCAATTTCAGTGCTTAATAATGTCAAAACTATCTATCTTAATATTCCCTCAAATTCAATAAAACAATGTCACGTTTTCCTTTCAATAAATAGTCGTTTCTCTTTATTATTACATGTTCAAATATCTATTTGTTTTGTGTCCAAAGGTTTAGCTTGTTTCACATTAAAGAATCTCTGTTACTATACGGTCCACAACATAGGCGTCCTACCCTAGACTAGACGATCACTGGCCAAATTATCTCTAAGTTATCAATGTAATATTTACCTGTATAAATTATTTGTCTAATAAAAAAATATATTTATAATTTAGTTTCATTGCTATTTAGGGGGGGGGTTGTTTACATTTGGTGCCGTGACCAGGATTTCTGGATTGCAGTTTAACTGCACATTTGGTATCGTGAAATCGAGTGTGAACAAGTTAAATCTTTGGACTCAAAATAAAAATAACAATTATACATTTCATTTCGCTTCTACGTGACATTTCTCTTCTTGAATAAGCTTTGTTCCTTCTTCTCGCGTTCATTTTTCAACATTCTTACGGGGTTTCAGCTTCGTAGCAAGTAGAATCACTGTTACCTGAAAAAAAAATACATGGGATTTAATATAAATATTCAATCGCGGCTTATTAAGCATATTGTTTGCTACCATCCTCCTTGACATTTGCTACATTTCGCGTCTTAAATGAAAAATAAGAAAAGATAAAATAAGATATAGAAAGATAAGATAAAGGGGGCGTAAAATTATCCAAAAACATGATCTCATCAAATCGGGCAAACAGTATAATGAAATGGGGGCGAGTATCTTTTATTGAAGTGTCCTACGGCTTAGCAATGCGCGTGTGATATCATTATTTTATTCCTATACACCAGTGACAATCGGTACAAGTTTCGCGAATATCCACTAATACCTGTGCAACTAATTTGCATATGTTGCAGTTGCATGATTTTTCGTTGCATAACTCAGTAGTATGACATGCATTTTTTTGATAAAAAATTCAATATGATATAGCTAATGAAATTTACGTACCTGTAACATTACTATGTGCAGTCCTCTTAAGTTTCGAAATTTCCATAATAGTCCATATTCCAGTAGAGTCAAATAATACCCTTTCTTCCATGCAGCGCATCGCTGGGGCCAACTGAAAAACAATATTTTCATTACTATATATCATTCATGTCAGGTTTCCCTAAAAATAACTGTTCAGTTTATTTTCTAACAGAAGTATCATAAAATTTCGCATTACTGGGGGCGCATTCTCACTTACGATTCATAGTAACTGATTTTGAGAATTTTTCTGCTTTGTAGAAATTCTTCAAGGACATAGATTGATGTAGATAGATAAGCTTAACTAGTTCGTAATATTTAGTTATAGTCAGTAGATTTCTTGAGCTTAAAATAAAATTTAACTAATCCTTTCTTTCCATTGTTCCGGCACATAAAGGAAAAAAAACTTAATATTGCGAATATTTTTGGGTTCTGGTTATAAAATGATGCATGATGCATTTAATATAGCTTGGTATACAATACCAAAAACAAATAAATTGATTTCTTTTACAAAGAATGTACAAGTTTCATTTTATGACAAATTTCAGATAATCAAAATCAGCGCAGTATACCAAAATAATTAAATGTTTTAATTTCAATAAAAGTCAACTTTAGCTGCATTTGACTAACCATTACTAACGCGAATAAAATATTTCAGACTTAAAAGCATCCATAAAATATAAGAGAATGCAAAAATTGAGATTCTTCGGAATTCAGAGCAATGAATTTTTTTGAAATTTGAAAAGTTACTCTAAGAATAATATAGTATGTGAATTTTGTTCATACAATAGATGGCTTATATACTTACTTGTGAGATCGAAAAGATATATCGAGACCAGCTGCAGTAATGAACGTAATTCCGAAATGCCAGTTTTCCTCAAAAATGTTACATTTTCATTCACTTGCTTGTTTGTTTGCTTACTGAAAAAGAACAAGAACATTAAATCTCTTCAATACCCTGTGCCTAAACAGTTCACTACAATATTTTGACTTAGAAACTACACTAAAGCAGTAGATATTGTATTTTATTTATAGGTTACTTTTGCTACAGAGACGTGTTCATTTAGTGCCTCAGTGTTAAAGGTACAAGACATTTACTCTGTGGGAATATTTTCGGTGAATTCAATGTAAGTCAAACACTTTTCAATTGCCTCATAAAGTTTCGTGTTATGAAATGTTTTGCAGACGTACTTTTCAGCTTCACAAGAAATTATGCTTGGAAAACTTACCAGATTGCAAGAAACTTCCAGCACGAAGTATTGTCAGTCTCTTTGATCGATCCTGGACCTCCGCGTGCACAAATTTGTGTAAGCCTCGCGATGTTTTCACTGTTTTCCACTGATAGAAAACTTATTCCACTATTGTTCAAAAAACATGAAGTTACGTTCACATTTTGCTTTGGACCAATAGTTTTATATGTCTGTTTTTGTATAGTAGAAACCGATTTCAGATTTGTCCTATTTTACGCCGTTTGTTAATTATAACTTAACTAAACAATTCAAGTCTTATTTTACGAGAAATTTTTGAAATTTGACAAAACGCGCGAGACAACGAAACGAATTTGTGTTGCCAGGTGTTGAGATACGAAAAGTTGGAGTTTTAAAATCCCGTGATTTTCAAGAAAAAGTAAAATTAGATTTTTAAGTAAGTTTCCATTTATTTACTATGCCTAAAAGACACAATAATTTTAACTCGTTCTCGTAATTGTTCTGTCACTTTTATTTTTAACTAATAACGGTTATTTTCACTGTTCTTCACACTAATCCCGACTTTTCATGTTATTCAAATCGC
>JALPQI010026768.1:0-18181 GCA_025490895.1 Thaumatotibia leucotreta
CAATTCCCATACAAAAAGTTGTCAATTTTGTAGAATTGTACGCTTGTAAAGTTTTGTGGTATAGGGTAGGGACCAGGTATCTTTTGCTATCACTGATCCTATTGTGGACGCCTAATGACTTTGTCAAGTGGAATCGGGCCTTCGTATTTGAAATGGAGTTTACCTACCTATTTCTTTTCTATGCAAAGTATGACGTTAGACCGAGCTTGAAAGGTATGGAAAGGCCCGCAGCAGTCAAATGTGAGTCATCACTCCCTCGACAGCTAGCTATGCAGATGCACTCACGAAATGTATCCCTTATGTTAAACGTCCAGACTTAGCAGTCCCTAGGGCACTCTGGGGGGCTACCACGATCTACTAATGCGATTCATTTTAGGACCTAAACTGAATCGCGATGTGTCAGTTCCTTAGAATAACTGTCAAAAACTGACACGCAGAACCTAGACTGAATCGGATTTCATGGTAGCCCCGCTGCTCAGTGGGCGTCTGAATTCAGCTATGCTATTCTCTTATTGACACATTCGACGCTGCGTTCGTCAACGAGCTCGATGTCGAGACAGCCTTGTCTAAAATCCTAGCTGTTTGATTTGACATTAGGAATCGAGGCTGTGAGCGAGGTTGTGGGCGAGTTCGTCGCTGTTTTTCGTTAGAGAATACGAAGTTCATAGATTAAACGTCAAACTTTCGACGCGATGTAGTTCCAGCTCACGCCGCATTCGTCGCCGAGCACTAGTGTCGTTTAAAGTACATTAGTGAATACCATTTTTAGGCTCGACGCTGCCGCAGCACTGACACAGCGCTGACAGCAAGGCGGTTTCCTTAGCCACTCACTTGCTTTGATTTTTGCGATAGACTCTATGTCTATGTAAAATAAGAGTGATGACATGTAACAAAGCTACATGAAGCAAGTGAGTGGCTAGTGAATAACACTGCAGAATAGATAGGCCCAGGCCTACTAGCGCGAAAATCGAAATTCGTAAATTTCTCTGTTACTCAAACGAAGGCGTCATTAGAGTGAGAGCGACAGATCCTCGAAATTTAATTTCGTTTTTCGCGGTAGGGCCGCTGGCAATTTTGAAAGTGAACTTTCTAGCATCTGTCTCCATCTCACCGACGACGGCTTTGTTTGAGTGGCAGAGACAAATGCTCGAAATGTACGAATTTAGAAGTTTGCGGTAGACCTACAGGGTTAGAACTTAGAAGTAAAACCGTATAATATCGTTTAAACGGCAGCAAAGAACTTTACTAACTACTTAAATCGACAGCCATTTTAGATACCGTAAATGAAATAGACACCTTAATCACGTTAGGGATGTGCACATGTAGATTGTAGAATTTTAGTGAATAGTAATAAAATACACGTGAAATGTGAATAGTTACAAATATTAATTGGTTATGCATTACTGTGCCACCGACGGCCTTAGTTGAATGAATTAGTTGATTCCTGCAGGATACGAGTAGGTAAGGTATCTCATGTCTTATCTTATTATAATTGTATACAGTGTGTGTCTTTGATAGCGACATAAGTAACGATAGATTAAAGTGTTGTTAACCATTTTAGTAAAATAATATAACGTTTGCCTTTATTATTTAAGAGTAATTAATTTTTATAAAAATCTCGAGCAGCAATGTAATGCAAACATTTATTTGACGTTTCTGAGAGGAAAAGCTAGTTTCGTTTTCATTTTAATTCGATCAAATCATTAAAGTAACTGCGAACTGTTGCCGACGTTAAATTATTTACTGAATTATCCATTACTAGAAAATACTACAATCTAAAACATGCGAGATTTGGACTACACTAGCACCACAAATTTACATCAACAATTCTTTCTGTGTCTTACTGTCTTAGCCAGCACATTTTGAATCGTATTATTCACTGAACTGATATCAAAAATCACTGCACATACATTATCACTTCTTAGAAATCACATTACCTAGTTCAAACATTTTTATTAAATTTATTAGGAAAGTCTGTTGATCAACAAACTTGATGTTATCTTGACACTTCAACTCAATCAATGTGAAGTTTTCAATCGGTACATAAACGAAACGATTATCTGATTCCGCCTTCTTAGTTAATACAAAATTACCTAGCGCTTAATCGTTTCTGTCGCACTTATAAGAAAGAATGACAAAGACGGAAAACTAAAATACGCTACTGAGCGATAGCCATTGGCAACTTGGCTAGGCACCCTGGGCTGTTAAGTGTTACGTATTGTTTATGGTTTATATTATTTTATTGTTCTATGACATGTGTCGAGATAAAACATTAGAATAAATGATTGCTTCATATCGCAACGTCTTTATATTATTTAATTATTAAACATGGTGTCAGAAGTATAAATACGAATAAAAACAAATAAAATTAATCGCTACCTACGTCAAAAATGGGTGAGTCAAGTACATCGCTGATTTTACAATATAATATGCAAGGCCGCACTACTTACATTAGGCCGTTAGAATTCTCAGATTCCATGGAGGAAAACTGGAAACTGTGGGTCCAGAAATTTAATATTCTCCTACTAGCTGAAGACCTCGACCGCGTCTCCGATGAGCGTAAAATCGCCTTGCTCCTTCATAGTATGGGAGACAAAGGTATAGAAATTTATAACTCTTTTCATTTACAAGACGAAAA
Organism: Thaumatotibia leucotreta; assembly: GCA_025490895.1. NCBI lineage: Eukaryota > Metazoa > Arthropoda > Insecta > Lepidoptera > Tortricidae > Thaumatotibia > Thaumatotibia leucotreta. The sequence goes on from JALPQI010026768.1 coordinate 2,639, forward strand.
ACAAAGCTACGAAGACGTTCTAAAGAAATTCAATGAATATTTTATCCCCAAAGTCAATATCACAATGCAACGCCATAAGTTTTTCACAAGGACACAGGGGCCGGCAGAATCCTTTGATGATTTCGTTACCGATCTTCAAAACAAAAGTATGACTTGTAACTTTGGAGATAAGAGGGAAGAACTTGTGCGGGACGTCATTGTAATAGGTCTAGCGAGCTCCGCCATGAAGGAGAGGTTATTACGCATGGAGGAGTTGACTCTCCAAAAAGCAATTACTATGTGCAGAGCTGCCGAGTTATCGCAAAAGGAGGTTACAGAGCTTACAAACGAGACAGCGGTGACGTCGGTGCTGAGCGTTAACACTTCGCCGATGCATGCCAAGAAAGAAGACCAAAGAAAGCCAAGAAAGTGCTACCGTTGTGGCAGTAACTGGGACCGTTCTCACCAATGTCCTGCCATGGGTTGTAAGTGCCAGAGGTGCGGTATCCCTAATCACTTTGCGAGAGTTTGCAGAAACAAACAGGTTGCAGTCGTGAAGCGTGAGCAGGCGGAAGACAACTGCGAAGAGACTTACTTCGTTGGCTCCGTCAGTTGCGATCGTGAATGTGAGTGGATCGAAACTTTAATTATTAACAATAAGTCTACAAATGTCAAGCTGGACACTGGTGCTCAAGTTAATTGTATGTCCTTTGTTACTTATAAGGATCTCAATCTTGACGAAACATTTATAATGAATAAGCGTATTAAATTAGTGACGTTAAATGATAAATGTATACCAGTTAGGGGTGTATGCACTATTAAGTGTTACCTCAAGAACGGTAAATGCGACAATATTGAATTTGTCATTGTCAATTCAGACTGCGTTACTATCTTAGGTTTACCGTCTTGTAAAAAACTGAAACTAGTTAGTAGAAATGTTGTCGATACTATAAGTGTATCAAGTAACCAGAACACAAACAAAATCATGTCACAGTACACTAAACTATTTGAGGGTATTGGTTGCTTTAAAAAACCGTATAAAATCGTTTTACAGGAATCAGCTATTCCCAGAGCCGATCCACCTCGTCGAGTTCCGATAGCGCTAAGGGAGAGTCTTAAGGCAGAGTTGGACAATATGGTGAGGCTAAATATTATCGAGAAAAATGAGGAACCGATGGAGTGGGTCAACTCTGTTGTTGTGACTAAGAAGAAAAACAATAAAATTCGCGTATGTATTGACCCTCGTTACTTAAATAAGTTTATAGTCAGAAAACATAAACAATTACCAACTGTCGACGATATACTAGATAAGTTATCAGGGGCTAAGTATTTTACGAAGTTTGATTGTAGCAGTGGTTTTTGGACAGTACAGCTTGACCCAGAAAGTTCAAAACTGTGCACTTTTTCTACGCCATTTGGTAATTATTCCTACAAACGTTTACCATTCGGGCTATCTGTGTCTACAGAAGCATTTCAAGAACGCATGGAGGAAACGTTTAGCGATCTTGATAATGTACAATTTTACGTGGATGATTTGATAATATACGCTAGCACTGTGGAAGAACACAATAATGCATTACTGAACGTATTAAAAAGAGCCCAAGAATGTAATGTTAAATTTAATAGAGAGAAATCTCAAGTTTTACGAAATGAAATTTCTTTTCTAGGTATGATTGTAAGTGACCAGGGAATAAAACCTGATCCAATTAAAGTAATGGCTATTTCTGAGTTAAAATGCATTCGGGATAAAAAAGAACTTGAGAGATTTTTGGGAATGACAAATTACTTGTCAAAATTTATCAATAATTACTCGACTATCACAAGCACGTTACGCGAACTTCTTAAAAAGGAAGTGTTGTTTACATGGCTTCCATCTCATGAAAACGCGTTTAATAAACTCAAAGAGGCTTTAACAAACGCTCCTACACTTAAGCTATTTGACAGTAATAAAGAAATCGTTGTATCGGTAGATTGCAGTTCGGAAGGAGTAGGCGCATGTCTTTTACAAGACAGACAACCGGTCGCATATGCATCCAAGGCACTTACTGAATGTCAGAAAGGCTATGCTCAGGTTGAACGTGAGATGTTTGGTATAGTGTTTGGATGTATCAAGTTCCATAAATATATCCTAGGAAAACACGTACTCGTTGAGACGGATCATTCGGCATTAGAAATATTATTTAAGAAACCATTGTCGTTAGTTCCAGTAAGGTTACAAAGAATGATGCTTAAAATACAAGGATACGATATTACTGTTAAATATGTACCTGGAAAGCAAATGTATATATCAGATTTTCTTAGCCGATCTTTTTTACTTAATAAAAATGATGAAACCAATAGATTTGACGAAGAATTTAATAAGGAAATTATCTGCCATGTTGAGGTAATGCTTGATTCTCTGCCTATCTCAAGTAACAAAAGACAACTCATTGCTATGAAAACCAAAGAGGACGCCACACTTTCTTGCTTAAAAAATTTTATTCATAATGGTTGGCCGAGTTGTAAGGACACATTGAATGAATTAGTAAAACCGTTCTGGAATTTCCGTAATGAGTTGTCCATAGTGGACGAAATAGTTTTAAGAAATAATCTTATAGTCATACCAAATTCATTACAGAAAATGATGTTAGGAATAATGCATGAGGGTCACTTAGGAGTAAACACTTGTCTCAGAAGGGCCAAAAATGTTATATTCTGGCCTGGAATGGCTAGTCAAATTAAAGAACTTTGCAGTAATTGCCAAACTTGTGCCTTATTTAAAAAGAATAATACCAAGGAACCAATTCATTTTCATGACATACCTAGATTCCCTTGGCTAAAATTAGGCACTGATCTTTTCGAATTTAATAAACAATATTATTTGGTTGTTGTGGACTATTACAGTAAATTCTTTGAAGTTGTTAGATTAAACGACTTGTCTTCAAGAACGATTATTAGTCACATTAAGTCAATGATAGCGAGACATGGGTGCCCTTTAGAAATTGTAAGTGACAATGGTCCACAATATTCTAGTAATGAATTTAAAGAATTTGCAGATTCATACGGATTTAAACATACTACGTCTTCCCCGGACTACCCACAGTCAAATGGACTCGCGGAAGCTACCGTTAAAATAGTTAAATCATTACTCAAAAAATGTAAAGAAAGCAATTCCGATCCTCATCTGGCCTTATTGAATTTTAGAAACAGTCCGAAAGAAAACAGTCCTTCTCCCGCTAATCTCCTTTTCAATCGGAACCTCAATGACCGGTATCCTGTATCTGCAAATTATTTAAAACCTAAAATTTATACCAGAAATTACCAGCGAGATACAGAGCTACAGCACAAGGTAGAAAACTACTACAATAAAACAGCCAAAGCTCTTAGTCAGCTTAACATAGGGCAGAATATAATGTTTAAAAAAAAGATTACTGATGAACGTTGGCAAAAAGGAAAAATTGTAAATAAGGCTCATTTCCCTCGCTCATACTTTGTTGAGGATGAGTACGGCCGACAGTTTAGGAGGAACAGACGGCATTTGCGTGTCATCGATGATTGTGAACTTGCAGAGACCAATATAAAAGAGACTGTTAAACCAAAGTCTTATGTTATAAACTATGACAGTGATGACAGCGAGTGCGAGTCATTTCATGATGCAGAGGAGAGTGACGATGTCGTTCAAGGCAGTACTCACACTCCTCCGCCTCTTAATCCTGATCTCTATAAAACTAGATCTGGAAGAATAGTGAGACCGCCATCCAGATTAATTGAATCTATTAATTAAATTATTTTATTAAGAAGAGGAATGTTACGTATTGTTTATGGTTTATATTATTTTATTGTTCTATGACATGTGTCGAGATAAAACATTAGAATAAATGATTGCTTCATATCGCAACGTCTTTATATTATTTAATTATTAAACATGGTGTCAGAAGTTACTCTATAACGATGTCGTTCTTTTCTTATGAACAAGGGTCATGATTTTTGACGGACTTGTCATCGAAAAGTGTCACCGACATGTAGGATGTAAATAGGTAGGTAATTAATGGTAATTGTCAGGATGTCAATAAGAGCGAGATTTCAATGAAATCATATGTCAATTGTTAGGTTTAATTTATTAGTTATTGTTATTACTGATACATTGCAAGCCGAATTAATTTGTATAAAAAAATTTTTTTTTTAATTCCTTAACTAAATATGCTAATTTCAGTTCATTAAGACTTGTACTTTCACCCCTTAAAAGGAATGTCGTTATGAAAGACACACGCTGTATAATAAATAAATATATACTAATCAAAATTATATTACCTGCTTTTTGCTTTATCAAGTTTTTCTGTTTTTCTATATATAGTATTGTAAATTATTAGATTATTATATTTGCTAGCTGTACATAAGGCCGAGCCACACTGAATGCGTGTGCAGCACGTGCACGTGCGCGAGTGCGTGGCGTGCGCGTTGTAGCGTATGTAAAGACCAAGACACACCGGATGCGTTGTAACGTATGTAGTGGTCATATTAGATATCACACCGCTTGCGTGGGGTGCGCGTGAGCGTACCCAGCGGCTTCGATACCAGCGGGAACCGTTGCCGGTCTTTTGATTGTACATATTAGCTGAAAATAAAAACACATTTTTATATTATAAGGGACAACCCTAGTTACCTTCCTACTGCAGAACAGTTAGCCAGTAAAACTTAATTACTCCCTAACTTACCTTTACCTTACCTACTTGTGGATAATTAGTATTCTATTAGATACCTTAAAACCCTATAGTGACTGATCCACTCTGGTATCGTAACTGGAAAGTCCATTCATGCTGAAAAAAAATATGAGTATGTATTCCGTGTGCGAACAGCAAACGAATAAAATATTAACAAATATGGCCGACTAATGATGGCATCCCACTCTCTCCATGATGTCCATGATGTTTGTGTCCAAGTCTAGAGAAGCTAGCACATCTTGTTTGTCAGCTAGATGAGCTAGGCCCGCTGGCTTGAGTGGTGAAACCAGTGTCAACTTGGTGCAGGTACGGTCAAAAGCAAAACGAGCATTTTTATATACACCTTATATAAAAATGCTCAAAAATATGTCCCAGTGAACTTTAAATTCAATAAAGGTTAAATAAATAAATAAAAAATTTACGCTTGATTGTACATACCTAGGATCACTAAATAGGTGCTATGATCGGTTACCAATGCCATTTGAGCTGCCATTAATTACATATGTCTTAATAGCCCAAGTATTCATTATCTATCATTTCTAGCAACCAGCTAACCAGCAATAGTACTTAGGAAGAATATAATATGACGTATAATTATGAAAACCGTATAAATAATACTCGCATCTCTCAAACTGGTTAATATAATAACACAGCTCGCTGTAAAGCACAATATACCATAATAATTATTACCCTATTACAAACACGTTTATTCTTTAAAAATGTGTCGCTGGTTCCACTTCCACTGCCTCACGCGCCAGACAAATGGCTTATTTTATCATTTCAATTTATCTAAACGCGCCACAATAATTTTTGTTTTATCATTTGCCAGCCCGTCTGGCTAATTGCGGCTGTTCCAGACATCTAGTTTTTCTTTGGAAAATGTTATGTATGTAAAGTGATTTAGAACTGGTTAGCCTCGTTAAGGATTGGTTGACGTATTATTACCCAGTTTTTACGGTTGGCAAACGCGTGTAATGAGTGTTATTTGCTAGTTACAAACTGTAGGATGCGTCTTTGAAAAAAAGTTATCTAAACTCTTAAGTAATATGGAATTTATATTTCCGCAGCGCTGGAGCTTGTTAGACGAGATAAAAGGCGCAATAAGTTTAATATGAATAAATGTCCCAAGAGAGGGTAATTTAAGTAATTAAGATCCACGCTCATCGTAGATTTCTGTTGTTGCCTATCCAGTACAGTAGAAAAAGACGAAACGACTTTTTCTAACCAGCTCGGCAGTAGAAAAAGGCAGCAAATTCAAATTTTCTATGGACTAAACTTACTCTTCACGCCATTTTTTTTTAATTTGCCGCGTTTTCTACTGACAAACAAGGTTGGACAGAATATAGATATAAATTAAAAAGTAAATGTCGAGTATATGCCTCTATCATTCCAATGAGAAGTATGTACGTAATTTTTGTAACATCTATCTCTGTCACTGTAATGAAAGTGTTCTTGGAGAAGTGACACTAGTGACAGAGATAGTTTTTTTGTTTTGCACGAATGCATAGATCATGTATTCATATGCGTATTATAGTTATGCACATTTAATATACATATAGGATTTGCATTTGTTGTTTGCACACCACAATTTTATAAAATAGGCTTTAAATTTTCTTTATTTTATGTTGGCTGAATGATCACAACGTCATAGACCGGCCAAGAGAGTAAAAAACAAAGCGATTTTATAATGAAACATGGCGGCGGCGGCTCGATAGGAAGTGTCATGTCAAAATAATTTGTATGTGGTGTTTATTGGGATAAACAAATATATTTCCGATTTAAAATGTCCTCGACTGAGCCACCACAGAATAAAACATGGGAATTATCCCTTTACGAGTTACACCGGACACCGCAAGAAGTGATAACGGACGCCACCGAAATCGCGGTGTCCCCGCGAAGCTTGCACAGCGAACTGATGTGTCCAATTTGTTTGGATATGCTGAAGAAGACGATGACAACTAAAGAATGTCTCCACAGGTTTTGCTCTGATTGTATAGTGACCGCTTTACGATCGGGCAATAAAGAATGCCCGACATGTCGCAAGAAATTAGTGTCTAAACGTTCTCTCAGGCCGGACCCTAATTTTGATTTGTTAATATCGAAGATATACCCCAGCAGAGACGAATATGAGGCACATCAGGAGCGTGTATTGGCGAAATTGAACATGTCTCACTCGCAGGCGTCCTTAGTGAACTCTATAACTGAGGGGATCAAATTGCAGTCACAAAACAGGCCTCAAAGGTCGCGAAAAGCAGGAGCGGATGATAATACCAGTCTATCTAATTCTAACGGGGCACCGGACGCCGCACAAAATGGTAGTAGTTCTTCTGCTCCGAAAGATGGCACGGCAGCGCCCACAGGCAACCCAACACCTCCAGGACAGTCTACATCGAACCCACCATCGGTTAGAAGCACGCCGTCTCCAGTCCCGTCCAATGTCAGCTCCATTTCAAAAAACACGAGCATCACTAAAAGAGCAAAATCAGTTTTAACTTCGGAAAGAAGTGAAGAGAGTGAATCAAGTGATGGCAGGTCAGTCAAACAAATTTCTTTTTTGGATTAGGCTCTTTTCGTTTTATTTTCATTTCAGTTATAACTAAGTAGATAACCACGATTCAAAAACATTTTGTCAACAAGTAGTAAATTTTCTAATATTTTCATTTTTACCTCTGGAGTTTCAAAACTCAATCTAATAATAAGCTAATTAGCTATTTAATTGTGACATTACAAATCCAATAAAAAATAAATGAAAAAAAAAAACCATTACAAATCCAGATGAACACAAGCTTAAACTATTAGCGTGCTTTGTTTCAGGACAGAAGGCGAGAACTCCATGGACACGGAAGGGGAAGGGGAGCCACTGAACCCCAATGAGATTGAGCTGGTCTTTAAACCGCACCCGACGGAGATGACTGGAGACAACCAGCTGATGAGGGCACTCCGGGATAGCTCTGTCAGATATATTAAAACTACTGCAAATGCTTCTGGTAAGCTGCTATTCCTTTATTTAACCTTTTCGCACAATTTTATTACAGAAATAGTACAAAGTCTTAATTCCTAAAGGCATACTTTACCTCAAGTTGTTATTAATAGATTTATTTTAGTCTATGGTTTCCAAGAAAAGATATAATATATTGTCAACCTCCATAGCCTCTAGTTAGTAGACTTGGTAGTGACCCTACCTTTGAAACTGGAAGTTTAAATCCCGGGGAGGGAATTGTTTGTGTATTTATTTATCGCAAATATTTCTTCCTTAGTCATTTTCTATATGTGAGTACAATATGATAATATGAAAAAAAACGGTCAAGACATGTTAACCATCCGCATACAAGGTGGAGTATACCAGACCCCAAATGTATGGAAATGTCATATAGACATTTTCACCTTGTATGCCAATCTTAATGGAGGTACAAGTAAACTTTTCATGCCAATGAAATCAATTTTGTTATGCTAAAAACTGGAGGGGAATCACCGTCTTTTCAGTATGACATCATATCATCATCAAATAGCTTAACTTAATTAACTTGAATGAATTATGAACATGTACCTATAATTTATTATCAGTTATTTTATTATCAATGTTATTCTTATTATAATTATGTTGTGAAATTCTAATTAGACCCCTATCTGTTTCCAGTTGACCACCTAAGCAAGTACCTAGCAATGCGGCTCACCTTAGATCTGGATGCTGAGCTGCCAGAAGCGTACCGGCTGCTTAATTTCTGTATTTACGTAGCCCCAGCACCAGGACAGTTTGTGCCTCTGGCCGGATCACAGACACTTCGACAAATTAATGATAAATTCTGGAAGGTAATTGTTTAAATAGTATTTACAATGAATACAGTAATCTCATCCACATTGAATTTGTTTGATGCAAGACCTGAGTGACATCTGTAATGTGAGTGTGTATTAGGCAAAACATACACTTATACACTTATAACTCTTCATTAAACTACGGACTCATGGTTAATTCTATTTAATAATGGTAATAACTTATGTAATTATGGGAGTAAAACTTTAACTGAACTTGCTAAACTCAATTAAATAGAAAAGTTATACAATTAAATAGGACTCCAAATGCCATTAATATTCTTTTTTTTTTTGGGCTGTTTGTGGTCCCGTATGTCATCGAAAAAGTTTTGTTAAAATTTCACTCCCATGTAGTTCCCATCATAGCTTATTTTACTCCTGGGTGTGGAATGTGGAATTATAGACACACTTTGAGACATTGTGTGTAAAGAATGTTTGCAATAGAAAGCATCAACTTTATGGTATTAGTATTTTCATAAACAAATTCAAGTATTTTCTATGGAAATCATACTCTTTCAACACATTTTAATATCAATTAGTCTTTGCAGGTGAACAAGCCGCTGGAGATGTATTACTCGTGGAAAAAGACCTAGAAGTGTGTGCAGCCTGAAACTAGAAGCTAGTGATTCATTTTAAGCAGATAATTATATGTATTTAAAACGAAATTATTCGAGAAATGGACTCTACAATTAATGTGATAAGATTTTATTGAAATTTTATATAATTTGTAGATAAACAGGTAAAATGTCATGTAAGTCAAGAGAACTAAGTAATTTATATAATTTGAAATTATGCATTTACAATAATTTAAAAATACTGATTGAATTACATTGATAAGTATAGTTAGGTGTATTTTACATGTTATAACAGTTGGTAATTTACAGTGCATCATCGCAGTGTTTTAATCTCATTTTAGTTAGGTGATAATAAACAATTCATAACTATTATTTTGTTTAGCCCCATCCAATAACACTGCCCTTCACAATACGGTGTGAGTCAAATTTTTTTTCGTTTTTTTGTTTCATCTCTCGCGTTTTTAGAAAAAAAATCCAGTGCAATCGTATTTCTTTTTCACGCTTGATTTTAATAACTTGGGAAATTAAAAACAAAACATCTCATATCAAAATCACAACTCCGCTGTCACGTTTTTTAGGGCCGCAAAATACGGTGTGAGTCAAAATTTTTTTCGTTTTTTTGTTTCATCTCTCGCGTTTTTAGAAAAAAAAATCCAGTGCAATCGTATTTCTTTTTCACGCTTGATTTTAATAACTTGGGAAATTAAAAACAAAACATCTCATATCAAAATCACAACTCCGCTGTCACGTTTTTTAGGGCCGCAAAATAAGACGACGAAAAGAATTTTGACCCATTTGCCTACCACGGACAAATTTCGAGGATTTGTCTCTGTCACTCTAATGACGCCTTCGTCGGTGTGACAGAGACAAAACCCCGAAATTTGCGTACTTCGGAGTCCGCGGTAGGGCCGCAGGTTTGTTTGGAAAGTAAAGACTTGAGATCGCTCGATTTATACCTAGTAATAGGAAGCTCATATTATGAGGAGAAAAACTGCCATTTTATCCCGCCAGGTGTCAGCACAATCGACAGTCCCTAATGTTCATTTGTCATCTGTCAAATCCCATACATTTTTAGTAAATACCATTGCCCGTTTACAATCATTTAAATATTTCTACTACAAAATGACTCAGTGTAGTGCTCTAAACTGCAAAAATCAAGGCATTCACGCTTTTCCAAAAGACCGCAAGCGTCGAAAAGCCTGGGAGCGTGCGTTACGTATCAAAAACTTCAAAGCAAAAGACTCATCCCGTTTATGTTCTATGCATTTTACTTCAGACGACTATTACGGACAAAGTATATACACAAGTAAGTTTTTTTAATATTCTTTACTTATCCTGTATGATGAGCGTCTCTTTGAACTGTTTAACAGCGGTGGCTCTCTTTCAGATTATGCGCCCAAGGCAAGATTCCTGAAAAAAACTGCTGTGCCCTCAATATTTGCATTCAACGTTTTAAAGGTTGATACACCAAGTGCAATCGCCCGCCAGCAGCGACTTGAGACAAGGTCACAGAGAAAGTTACAGTTTAAAGATAGTGTAACTGCAACAACAAGCCATGCAACATCAATTCATGAAGAGACAATGCCTCCGAATTTCATGGAAGTGGATAGTGAAATAGAAATTGCTAACAGTTCTGAAATAAAACATTGTACAGTACCTGTTGCAGATAAACAAGAAGTCTCGTCAAAAGGAACACAAATTGATATGGAACATGTGTTTGGGACAATACATAGATTTCAAAATGATGACAAAGCTATTCAGTTTTATACAGGCTTTGAGTGTTACAAGAAGTTCTTCTTTGTATACTCAACTTTAAGTCCTATGGCACATAAAATACAGTATTATAATAGTTCTGTTATTCTATTAAGTACAGAAGATCAGTTCTTCTTAACCATGATGAAGTTAAGACAAAACAAATGTGTATTTGAATTAAGTCGATTTTTTAGTATAAGTACCACCACAGTGTCAAATATATTTATCACCTGGGTAAACTTTATGTACCAACTTTGGTCTAAAATCAACACATGGCCAAGTAAAGACTTAGTACAGTATTATATGCCTGAACATTTTAAAAATTACAATAGTGATATAAGGGTCATATTAGATGGAACAGAATTTCATGTCCAGAAACCAAAAAATCCTACTGCTCAACAGGCATCTTGGAGTAGCTACAAGCATGCAAATACACTCAAAGTCCTTGTTGGAGGTACTCCGGGGGGATTATTGTCTTATTGTTCTCCCGCTTATGCTGGATCGGTCAGTGACAGACAAACAGTGGAGAGAAGCGATTTAATAAGTAAATGTGAAAGTGGTGATTGTATATTAGCAGATCGCGGTTTTAATATTCAAGACATGTTTGCACACAAAAATGTTTCTGTAAACATACCAACATTTCTTAAAGGAAAAACACAGCTACCGGGTTTGACAGTTTTAAAAGATAGGAACCTAGCTAGTAAAAGGGTACATATTGAACGTCTCATTGGCCTAACTAAAACATATAAAATTTTAAAAAGTGACTTGGACCACAATTATATACCTATCGCTGGTAAAATATTTTTTATATGTACTATGTGCTGTAATTTTAGAGAAAGTATTATGAAATAATTTCAGGTAAATAAAAAAACAACAACTGTTTTATTTTTTATTTATTAAATCATAATTCCTATAATAATATTTATATATTATTTCGGGTTTTAAGTGATTTTCATAGAATGCCACTAGTTTCGAGATCATTTCATCAATAAAGCAATCATCACGCTCCAAAAAAATTACTTTTATTTCCTTAAAAGTGTAGATTATGAGATTGCAGTATTTCCTGTTACAGCAGAATAATTGACCCTGAATTTGGTAAAAATATGGGTGATTTTTTTTTCAAACAGAGTACCCCATTTATTTGCTCCAGGTATGGCACTGTCACAGCAGTAACATTCATGTACCTTGCAGCATATGGACATTTCACTTCAATGACAGTATCTTCACCAAGAAGACCATCTGGTGATGCTGCTAGGAATGGAAATTGTTCTGAAATGTGAAGTCCACTTTTTTCTACTCGAAGTCCAAAAAATTTTGTGTATTTATTTATTGCAGTACTCTCGTGAATCTTTCCATGAGTGACAGCTCTAGTATTTATTGCTCTGGGGTTCATAATCCTTTTGATCAGCTGTTCTTTTCCAGTTGTAGCGTGACAAGCTAAATGAAACATACTGGCAGTCAGCCTGCAAGATCGAAGAGTATGCCATTCTTGAGACTTGTCCTGCACCTTTGTAGCTTGCTCTATCCTTACAATTTTTTCATGCGTAATATTTTTCAACTGCAACCTCTCCAATAGAATCTCCTTATCATTTTGGGAAGTGTAATGGCTATGATCCCATTCGGTTGCATAAGGGTTTGCCGGTTTAATGGTTTGAAGAATTGGCATTGTTGATTCCCCGAAGTTTATAGCCAAGTTCTGTACATAATTTTCATAGTTCTCCATTACATCTTCTTCCTTAAGGGGATTGTAATTCATGGCTCGTTTTTTTGATTTGCAAGTTGGCAAATTTTGAGCCTGTATTGGCGACCTATAAAATGCTTTATGAGGTCTTTTAAAGGTCATGAGCCTCTGTGTTGATACTTGATGCACGATCATAGTTTTTGTTCTGTAGATATCTTCCACCGCACATAACAGGACCGACACATGTTTGCAATGAGCTTCAATACCACTGCCAGCAGCACACTCGCAGTTGGCCTGTTCGATATTTCCTTCTTTTGAAAGCTTTACGTTCACTAAGTAAGTGACTTTCTTCATTTGCGCTTTGCATTGTCCTTGGATGTAAGTAAAATTTCCGTCTGAAGCATATCGCGCAGTCAACAAGCATCGAGACTCGTACATGTCTTTACCTTTATTTTGCGCATTATATCTTTCAAAATATGCTTGAATTTCATGCCGGTTTAAAGGTGGAATGGGCGAATCGGCATTGATATCCTTGAAGCTCGACACCGGCGGGCAGGTGTACCTAGGATCGTCACTAGGGCCGGGTTCTGCACCAAAATTAAAGTTTCGGTCGTAGGCTTCCAATCTAAAACAAAAATAGTCTATTTAATAAAGGTAATAAATAAATAAAGCATATTTATCCGTACATAACCTCAAAAGTTTTATTTGCTTACCTTTCGATTAAATCAGCCTTTTTACCAGCGACAGAGGCATTTCTTTGCCGCAATTCATTTTTTAACTGCACTACAGTCATAAATGAATACATTTTTACAAAGAATCCGAAGAATTTGTGAAATCACTTTTGACAGCCAAAGCTAACAAACGCAATAGAGAAGGGTCGATTGTGTCGCCATCTACGCAGAGTTTTTAGTTCCTCTCCTCATTGTCACCATGGCAAATACGAAATGATATTTTTTCTTGGCTGTTCTAATTCTAAATACAGTCGGTCACCAGCATTATACTTAGACAGCTAAGTAAGCAGCCTAAAAACACCTGAATACGACTTTATTGCCATGACATTAAGGTCGTGTAAACATATATTTGGCACCTAAACCGTAATTATATCGTTGACGTCGACTGTACAAATCAGATAAATCGAAGCGACCACGATGCTCTCAAACATCTGGGTCGCGTTTTATAAAGTTACAATTTACAATTTCGCTGTTTGCCTCTCTAACGTACGCACATATTGGCTAGAAAGAGAGGCAAACAGCGAAATTGTAAATTGTAACTTTATAAAACGCGACCCTGGCAGTGGCCTATCCCACAAAACTTTACAAGCGTACAATTCTACAAAACTGTATACGTACCCATACAAAAAGTTGTAATTTTTTTAGAATTGTGCGCTTGTAAATGTTTTAAGTTTTGTGGGATAGGCCACAGGCCTCTATTGCCATGGCGTTAGATTAGAATGCATAGTCCGATATTTTTGAGTCGATCGACATGTTACCTCTCTGTCACACGTATATACGAATGTACAAGTGCAACAAAGTCGACATCGCAGTTAGTATACAGTATGTTTATTACGTTGTCGATTAGTGGAAAAAATATTTTCTTTCATTTAATTAAAAAATAGTAACTATACCATTTCTTAACAGTATACCTACGCGGCCGTGTGGTGACGGCACGTGACGGCAGTATTTACCTATAGCCAAGGCATTTACCTCTTAACGCGTCTATGCGCATAGTTAATATGAGAGGCCTACGTCCAGCAGTGGACTATCGGCTGATGATGTATGTATGTAATACGTACGCGGGTTTGTCCAATTGTTAAGGTCTGCCTGTCATATGTATACCTATTTCCTAAATATAGTAAATAATTATTGCAGCAGCTCGCGCCATTCGCCATTATATTAGTGAGCGTACATTAAGGAAATAGGTAATTAAAAGTCTTTTAAATGTAATTAAATAATGTATTTTCCGTTCACTTATGACTGCCAAAATTGGTAAGGCAACTACCTATACAACTATTTCATCAGGTGCTTAAATCTGGCCTAGTTAAATAAAAATGTACACATCATGTTTGTACTTGAATTACAATAAATAAGCGTTATAATATAGGCTAAACGCACGTTATGCTGTAAATTTTCTTCCAATGCCCATATTTTTATCAAGAAAATTAACACAGATGGCGCCAATTTTAAAAATGCTTCGAAACACAAGGCACTGTTCTCGAGTTTCTAAATATTATTTCTTTATATACTGACGTCGAAAAGCATTATATTCTCTCCTAAGTGCTTTGGTAGCTTCTACTTTTAATATTTTGAGTGCTTCAAGGATCTGTTCTTTGTCTTCAGAATCGCGAGCGATGGTTAATTTCTCCATTGTAGCGAAATCCAATTCGTCTATCCTCTCTGCCTCGTCTATTAATCGGTCCACATCTCTCAGATATGAACGATAAGACCCACTTTCAGTATTTTCCTTGTAATTAAGTAGCCTCTCAACATGTTCCCAGAAATCTAGCGTCCGCCGACCATCTTTCAGCCTCGACGTAAACATAAAGTTTCTGAAGAACTTTCTTCCTTTCTCGTCGTTGAGCACATTTTCTATCTTGTCCGTGAAGCGGTCCAAATCGGCTGTGGTTACTCCTCCGTTATCATCACAGCCACAGGCGGCGAAACAATTATCCATCTTATTTGTCTGACATCGTGACCGTCTTATCGATTTATTTTAGTATCCTGAACGTCATTTTCCTGCACGCAATTCACTAGAACGTTTATCACAGCTTGTCACTGTTTATCAAGTCCCATAAAGTAACCAAATAAAATGTGCATTATCCAAAACACTAGCCTTATGATTCACCTTTCACAGGTAAAGTGAGGTTAACTTCAAAAATAGGTTTACATCACTCGCGATCGCGCCGGAGCGCGTAAATAAACTAAACTGCACGACGACGTGCGACCATTCTTCCTTCACGGCGGCGAAGTTCACGATTTCGAGATAACTTTATTACGCATGCGCTAGTTTCTTAAATTTGAAAATTCGCGCTCAATCAAAGTCGTAAATC
>JALPQI010026769.1:0-10962 GCA_025490895.1 Thaumatotibia leucotreta
GTAAGATCGGCCAAAAGAGTCCCAATAAGAGCGTCTCAAAGTCCGGTAAAGATGTAAAAATGATTGATTAAACCAATCATTTAACTACGAGTGTGAAATTAACAACTAGAAAAACATTAATAAAGGCACACATATGACAAAATTAGCTATTGTGGAAAAATATCCTTAAAACCATGTTCGATAAGTAAAATTAGACTAATTTTTATCAATATCAAACTGAAAGTAAACAAAATAACTATAAAATTGTAAATTTTCTAACAAAAATTAGAAACGTACCGAAGTCCCGCGAAATGGCACTACCTAATCCGATCACTGGTGATAGCTGATAGCTGGGCGAGTATCGCCGTGTATTTACACGGGAGTGCATCTTTTGTTCGTGTTTATAGCCAATAGTTCATAGCTCAGTAGCTCGCGGTGAGACCAGTGCTATAGGTGGCAAAAAATTACATACAATCTATTTGTAATGACTGACTGCATTTTAAATGTTATGATTAATTGCATTTTTCGTGCACGTGTTAGCAACGCATATATTGAAATGTGCATGATTAGTGGAGCTGTCAATAAAAGTTAGATTGGTCATTTGAATAACGATAAATATTAAATTACAATAATTAGTTTGGCGGCCAGTTCATAAAGTATCAATTCCGGTATAAAAATGAAAAACACTTGAGTTTTATTAAAATGATGCCTGCTACTCGTATTAATAAATAAATATCTTGGGACATCTTACACAAAATCGACTTAGTCCCACGGTAAGCTCAATTTAAGGTGCATTCAGACCAAACAAGCATTTGCTATTCTAACCCCCTACTCTACGAAATTCGATCGTTACACAAAACGTGATTCGTTGATTTCGTAGAGTGGGGGATAGAATAGCGATTGCTCGTTCTGGCTCGTTTGGTCTAAATGCGCCTTTACAAAACACACATCGATTCAACTTCTTTTCAGGGCCTAATTATATTTTGTTATCGAGTTCGGTTTTGTTTAATTCCCAATTATTTATATATTTTTATAAGAACTAGGTAGGTACGAGGTCTTATAATACCTGTAATTGAAGTCTTTAAAATATTCTATTTATTATGAGATTTCCGCTTAGTTACGATCTTAGAAAGTGTATGAAAAAGTGTAACTCAGTGCTTTTATTAAAAAAAAATAATTCATTTTAAGATTTTTTTTTAACGATCATATTCTTATACAATAGTTCATTGTGCATCAAGGGAGGTAAGTACGGAATTACTAACATGAGTGTTAGAAGCCCGACTCTGTTAGGCTTTTATGACTCGAGTTAGTATTCCGCTTACCGACTGTGTATACAATGTTTTTCATCACACTTGCCGACAAAAAAATAAGTTTTAAGACAAAATATTGTCAAATGACGTACTGACATTTCTATTACTCCCTAGGGAATTTCACTTTTCTATTACTCCCGCTACGCGCGCAAGCAACGGCGCGCTTAGACAGCAAGTGTCATGAAAAGATAATTTACATTTTTTTAAACGATTATATTGTTGTAAACAAAGATAGTTTCAAGTTTCACAGATAAAAACTTAATCCATTTCGGATCTTCATATGACCGACCTTGCAAAACCGGACATGGCGACCTCCGATTTCGCTAATCGATGCCAATTTATATTTTTCATCGAATACTAATATATCGATTCTCCTAGACCTTGTATCTTTTCAATAAAGTTTAAAATAGTCAGGCTGTCAAATATGTCAAGCTGGTATTTCTAGTTTTTGCAAAAAAGTATAGTATTAGTTGTGAATTGGTGTTACGAAATATGAATCATGATTGTGACTTTTATTCGATAAGCGTTATAAAAGTAACGGGTTACCAATTGGGTCTTTTAAAAGTCAAGGCCAAGTTGGGTTTTTTATGAAAAAAGTTTTGTCTTTTTACATTTCCTCCAAAAAATGGAGGAGTTTTTCAATTCGACTGATTATTTTTTGTTGTATATATGTTCCCTGTATCTCCGAGAATCGTGAACCGATTTTAAAATTTCTTTTTGTGATCGAGCGTGTATGCCCGTGATGGTCCCGTTGGCGTCAAGTTGGGTATGATGATGGGATCTTGGAGAAATCGAGGGATCTCTTCAAATGTTATAGGTACCTACATGTATGGCGCTTTTGGTAAATTTCACTTATTTACAAGAATATGCATTCAGAAAGATTTGAGGAAACCAATGATGGAAACAAATCGGGGATCTTGGAGAAATCGGTTGAAGTCAGTTTTTTAATTTTTTAATTTGGTAATTATTATCCTGTCTTGACAGCGTATCTGATTCAAGTAGTAATAGCGGGGCAAAAATTGGGCGTGTCGTGACAGCAGTAAGAATACATTTGTCACCCCAACTCTTCCCGTGGGTGTCGTAAGAGTCGACTAAGGTATTGAAGTGTCACTGCCACAGTGTCACAACCATATGGCCCTAGTGTTGAGACAACCGAGAGACACTTCAGGTAACCAGAGGGCTGTGGTGACGGCACTGACCATTTATTTATCAAAGATTGATGATAGCAGCCTCATCTTAGTGGACACATTACTGCGATCGAATCCGCTTGCCCAGCGTGGCGAGGCATTTACCTCCTAATGAGCCTAAGTTACGCATCATCATCATCATCAGCCTATGATGGTCCACTGCTGGACGTAGGCCTCTTCTATTAACTATGCGTATAGACGCATTATACAGAAGGTAAATACCCATAATCGCCACGCTGGGCAAGCTGATTGGCGATCGCAGTAATGTGTCCACTATGATGACGCTGCTATCATCAATCTTCGATAAATAAATCATGATCATCAATATTTTATCAAATAATGGTCAATGACACTTCATTACTCAGTTACGCATAAATAGTTAATAGGAAAGGCCTACGATACTGAGATAGGTTAATGATGTGATGTCATGCATTCTATTCTAATAAAATATGATGACGCCATAATAGTGGACACATTACTGCGATCTCCAATCCGCTTGCCCAGCGTAGTGATTATGGGGCATTATGGACGTCCAACTCCTCCTGCGGGTGTCGTAAGAGTCGACTAAGGGATTGAAGTGTCACTGACCATTATTTAATAAAAGATTGGTGATGGGCAGCAGCGTCATCATAGTGGACACATTACTGCGATCGCCAATCTGCTTGCCCAGCGTGGCGATTGTGGGCAATTACCTCCTAATGCGTCTTATACGCATAGTTAATAGGAGAGGCCGACGTCCAGCAGTGGACTATCATAGGCTGATGATGATGGACGTCCAGCAGTGGACTGAGATAGGCTGATGAGGATACGAGTCCGCTAGTTTCGCAGATCCGACCACACATGATCGTTGAGACATGAAATGTGCAAAAATGTTGGTCAACAACAGCTTTCACGAGTAAACGACGCCATATTGCCTTGACCGACTTAATTCTACTCATTTTACAATGTCGCATGTAGATAAGTGAATCTTTATGAAAGCAACGCGCATGTGCCTGAGGTTACAGCTTGTACTTAGACCCATCATCATTTCAGCCTGCGACCATATACATATGACATGGATGTCTAACGCCTGCTCAAAAATGTCCCCAAAAACAATTGTTCAATTGTGCCAAGATGGGCAGGTCGTTTTTCTTAACACCGCGCATATTTCGGTGCAACATCTTTGACAAATGTTTTTAGAAAATAGCCAACAAGACTTTGATGGACCAATGATAACTATTTTTAAACGGCGGTTTAAGTTATTATAGGTTGATATTGAAATTCATTACCTTGATGCATTGAAGAGGGGGTGACACTTGTCAACTAAAATTCAGAACCGTTTTTGAAAGGCAATTTAGTATGGCGTGCGGCTTCCATGTTTTATTTGTCCGTTGATTTCAGCTATTCCTTCGTACATCGGTATTGCGATACAGCGAGGAAATGCCGTCAGCATCCTCGGTACAATGCCACAAGGGCCAATCTTAAATGTAGGTTTGGTAAGTTAGATTTAATTTATGTAGGTACATAAATTGCACAGTTTCGAAAATAAAATCTTCGTTAATTTCACCCATTTATTATAATTACCAGCCTCCGTAGCCTAGTTGGTAGTGCATCTGCCTACAAAGTTGGAGGTTCCGGATTCAAATCTCGGCGAGGGCATTAATTGTGTATTTGTTTTTCACAAATATTTGTTCCTTGGGCGTGTACCTACGTATTTAAGTATCTATCTATTATATGTATAATAGTTGCTTGATACTCACATCACAAGCCTCAATTGAGCTTACCGTGGGACTAGGATAATCTGTGTAAGATGACTCAAGATTTTTATTCGATTATTTTTTTCTAAAACCTACAAACATCAATTAGAACTTTTGCCCAGAAACCACAGGTAGGTAAATGTATGATGATAACTACCTACTCCTGATGTCATTCTGAACAATCTGCCATTCAATAGAAAATAAATAGTATTTATTGTTACATAACATATTATCATGTGTTCGCAAATACTTTTAGTACTAATGCATGTGACACATACTAAACTGAGTTTTCTTTTAAATACCTATATTCTAGAAACTATTTCAGAATTATAACTAACGTGAGACTCAAACATATTTAAATATTTATCACACAGGTTACAGGGACTTTGAAGTCGATAATTGCTCGACATGTTTCGATCCATTTAGAGGATTCTCATCATGGAGTATCCGCGACCAAAGCCCGACGTGTATTGGTACACGTAAATGACGATGAAAACGTAAACGCGATCGAGACGTTTTTTATGAATTATTACGTACACTAGGCCCTCTTATTAGGAATAATAGATTTTAGATGCCATACAGGGTGTAAGACTAATACGGGTGAAGCTTGGACATTTTAAGGACCAAGGAACAAATATTTGTGATAAATAAATAGGTACACAAATAATGCCCTGGCCGGGATTCGAACCCGGAACCTCCAGCTTCGTAGGCAGGGTCACTACCAACTAGGCTACGGATGCTGGCATGCTAATAAAATATTTATTTACTGTTACACTCTATTTCCTCGTGATAAGACGCAAACGTGTAGATCTATTTGACGTATGCGCAAACATTAGGCTCTTAACGTATTTGAGCGTCTGTGTTTGCGCAATGTTATATAATCGATAACTTTACATACCTATACCAGCTACGCTATTCTCTTATTCACACATTTGACGCTGCGTTCGTCAACGAGCTCGACGACGAGACAGCTTTTACTTCGACGTAGAGCGCAGCGCTGCGAAAAACGGTATTCACTAACGTAGAACAGCTCGTCGTCGAACTGTAGGCGGTAACTCTCGACGCAGTGTAGTTCCAGCTCACGCCGCATTCGTCGCCGAGCGCTACTGTCGTTTAAAGTACATTAGTGTATACCATTTTTAGGCATGACGCTGCCGCAGCGCTAACACAGCGCTGTTAGCAAGGCGGTTTCTTTAGTGAATAACACTGCTGGTGGCTTTTGATGGTCCCGCTTTATCTATTTATCGTGCTACGCAACGCATCACTTTTGCACTTACATACTTGTTAAAACCTGACGGCAACAACGACAAACGATTAAACACGGTACCATCATAAGCCTACTGGATGCTTAGCCAAGTTGCAAATCGCTAGCGCTTAGTAGCGTATCGTAGTTTTCCCTGTCTGTCACTCTTTCGTATTAGTGCGACAAAGACAGTTAGCTGCCTTTCGTTTACGATTGACGACTAAGCGTTAGCGATTGGCAACTTAGCTAAGCACCCTGTAGTCCTACCATGAGATTCCACTACGTTATTAAAGCGCGTTTACTTTCTATGATGATAAGGATGTCGACTATGATAATACTGCTCATCATCAAACTTCAATAACTGAATTGTTAGTGACACTTCAATCCCAGTCGTCTCTTACGACACCCACGGGAAGAGTTGGGGTGGCGACACTCGTGACAATGTATTGTCACAAGTCACAACGCGGTAAGTTACTTTTCATCGCACTTGCTGTCTAAGCGCGCCATTGCTTGCATGCGTAACGGGAGTAATAGAAAACTGAAATTCCCTAGGAAGTAATAGAAATGTCTGTCTGTACGTCATAGAATAATATTTTGTCTTAAAACATATTTTTTTGCCCGTAAGTGTGATGAAAAACATTGTAGGTGTACATCACGGTCGGTAAGCGGAATACTAACTCGAGTCATTAAAAGCTTTTAACACTCTCGTTATTAATTCCCTACTTACCTCCCTTGATGCATAATGTACTATTTTCTATGTAAAACATGTATTTTATCTGATTAAAAGCAATGATCTACGTTCAACGTGATAGATCAAGTAACATTATGATAGAATTAGCACGTGTAGTCATGTCCGTTTGCTATCTTTTGTGCTCTATCTACGTTACGCTACGAACAAATAAAACATGGAAGCCGCACGCCGCACGCCATACCAAATTGCCTTTCAAAAACGGTCCTGAATTTTAGTGGACAAGTGTCACCCCCTGTTCAATGCATCACGGCAATGAATTTGAATGTCAACCTATAAACACTTAAACCGCCATTTAAAAATAGTTGTGATTGGTCCATCAAAGTTTTGATTGGCGATATTCAATAAACATTTGTCAAAGATGTTGCGCCGAAATATGCGCGGTTCACGAAAAGCTCTATGTCCTGCCCATCTTGGCACAATTGAACAATTGGTTTTGGGGGCATTCTTGAGCTAGCGTTAGACGTCCATGTAATATATGGTCGCAGACGTTACGTAATTAAAATGATACTATGCGGATATTTTTTGCTCAAATCCAATTTATGATACAAATACCTATTAGGTGTCATATACCAAAGAAAAAAAAAACAGAAGTTTACCAACGCCTAAGGTGGGATTTAAACCCACGTCCTAAACTTTCGTGGCTGATGCATAATTTTACTGTACTTTCTTCAGTCTCGGCAAGTAGGTAATCATCACGAAGATTCCAATATTTCCAACCCCTACCTTGCGGATGAATTCATCTTTTATAGAGTAAGACGATATATCGAAATGTCTCTCATCATGAGCATCCTTCCTATTCATGTATCTATTCATATATCTAATTGAAGTTTATCTCTTTAGCACAAATAGAATCGCGTCATTTAAACGTTACAACTCATGCCATCTCTCTCTGTAACGCTATTTTGACGGGTCTGAGAAAAAGACCGGGTAAAGCTATCGAAAATATTGCGTTTTAATACATTAACTCAATTTTTGTACAATTTGAGTTATGACGGTTTATTTTTAAAGCTGCGATATATAATTTTCCCATGTTATCACTAGGGCGTGGAAACCGGTTTTTATTTAGAATTACGATGAATAACCGGTGATTAATTATTAACCGGTTTTTACATACTTTCCAAAACCGGTTTCCATCCCCTAGTTGTCACCGTAACCGTATTCTATATACAGAAACAGTAAAGTACCTTTTTGTTCCAGTTTTCCCGGATGTAGACAAAAAGAACAGTGATCAAAAATGGGGCACAAGTATCTGGCGGTGGGGCACACGGCGCGGCGGCTCCTCGGGCTGCCTCCTGGGAAGGGGGATGTGCCCCTTAACATGCTTATATCGCAGCAGGGGAAGATTAACCATGGTGAGTCGTATTGTAATGTTTACTATATTCTGGGGGACAAGTATTTAGTGGGGCACGTCAACTTGGGTTGCCTCCTGGGAAGGGGGATGTGCCCCTTAACATGCTTATATCGCAGCAGGGGAAGATTAACCATGGTGAGTCGTATTGTAATGTTTACTATATACTGGGGGACAAGTATTTAGTGGGGCACATCAACTTGGGTTGCCTCCTGGGAAGGGGGACGTGCCCCTTAACATGTTTAAATATATCGCAACAGGGGAAGATTAACCATGGTGAGTCGTATTGTAATGTTTACTATAAACTGGGGGACAAGTATTTAGTGGGGCACGTCAACTTGGGTTGCCTCCAGGGATAATACGGCACAGGCTGGTCGGCCTACCTCTTCAGAAGTGTCCCACAACGTGCTTATATCATAGAAGAGGAATTTTAATCATGGTGAGTCGTATTGTAATCTTTACTGTATACTTAACAATGGGGCAGAAGTAACGAGAGTCGGCCTCTTGGGAAGGGGGACATGCCCCACAACATGCTTATATCATAGCAAAGGAATTTTAACCATGGTGAGTCGTATTGCAATGTTTACTGTATATTACTGTGTCCGTTACACGCCTTTTGCCTACGATGGAGTGAGTTCGCCCAGAAGGTGCCTACATATTACTATAAGCTGAAAATAACACGATTGTACTCAAAAGTATTTATTAGTACATTGTGCATCAAGGGAGGTAAGTACGGAATTACTAACGAGAGTGTTAGAAGCCCGACGCCGTCAGGCGGAGGGCTTTTATGACCCGAGTTAGTATTCCGCTTACCTACCGTGATGCATACAATGTTTTTCATCACACTTGCCGACAAAAAAATAAGTTTTAAGACATAATATTATTAAATGACGTACTGACATTTCTATTACTCCCTAGGGAATATGACTTTTCTATTCATCCCGCTACGCGCGCAAGCAATGGCGCGCTTAGACAGCAAGTGTGATGAAAAATTATATTTCCCGTTTGACAAAACGTCCGCTTTTGTATCGTTTTTTCCTTAACTTTTTTTTAAACTATAAATCAGCCAGTTTTAGCCTATGTGAAGGCGGGAACAGCTGGGTTGCCAGTATCGTAAAGTAATAAAGCATTGCCTAAATATAATATTTGCTTATTGTGTATTTATTAGTCGCTGAGCACGACATATTTCGGAGAATATAGGTCTCCAGTGAGTTTAAACGTTTAGTTATATTTATAGTAATTATATTTTACTAAAGTTTAAATTCAGGTAATTTGATATGACTAATGCGTATAAACCCAAACCACAATCTCAGTACATAAATAAACCCTAGCCGATATCCGGAGTATCTAGAAAGGAGTTTTTCCACAATTCTAGGCAATGAAGCGATGACGCAAATTGCAACCTTGCGGTCTTGCAGTCTTGCAGTTCTTGCAACTGAAGTTTCCTTTTTATTCCTTTGCTGAGATCTCTTGATGCATCCATTCGGGTTTTATACAGTGTAATTGTAACATAAATAGGCATGTATAGTCAAGTGCGAGAATATGTATCGAAAGAATTCTCTTATGTTACGACTAGGGGTCGGAAGTATGGGTGCAAAACTTCAACAAAACTTTAAAATTGACATTATAGGAACACTTTAGCCAAGAAAAATACGAATATTATTGAAAAATCTGTATCCAATTTTATTCCCTATCTCGGAATCTTCAACTTACAATGTGTGGGTGTGTAGATATGTTTATTGTATGGATGTATGTGCTATGTCAAGTCAATTTGAGAAGTTTTGTTAAAGTTTTGCACCCATAGTTTCGAGCCCTAGTTACGACGTTCGTATTTACACAGAATTAAAGTGCTATGGGACATATTTTTGAGCATTTTTGTCATCTTATTTTGTCTTTCAATCTCGTAAAGCCCAACGTCCTATTTTTAGGACAACAAAATTAACTCATAACGGCCCTAGACGTCATATTTTTCAAAGAAATAAATGAATGTTATTATCCCAAAATTTAAAACAACATGTCCTTTTTTTAGACCACTGGGCTATTAATTCACTGGTCCTAAAAATAAAATGGACCTTATGAGGTTATCTTGTAAACAATTTTCTAATCGAACTGCATATTTTTTGTTGTACAACTCAAATTGCTTTATTAAATAAGACTTACGACTAGGGTTGCCACCTTTTTAAAAAGCAAAATAGTATTTTTATGAAAATGTAAAAAAATAGTACTTACAGGGAAAGTGAGGAAAAAAATAGTACACCTATTTAACTTGTCAGTGTCAGATTGAGAGTCAAAGTTTAGTTGCCGCTAATTAGGCAAATTCGGTCCATTACGAAATTCCAAACACTCACAAAATGGAAGCCGCTGAAGATATAATAAAATATAGTATTTTACGTACTATATCGGTTTTGTATATTATACTATACAGTATACATTCGAGTAAAATATAGTACGGGTGGCAACCCTACTTATGACCCTCTTCAGCTTTATTGGTTTTTCTTAAGTAGCAACACTAATATGTATATACATTTTAAATATTATTGTTGCCGATTTCAAAGAATGAACTTTTGCCAGTTATACTTAGATTAATCCTTATTAATATGAGGGTGAGACTCACCATTTTTTCGATAGTCTTAACGTCATATATTCTAAGGCTCATTTCTTAACCGTCGATAATTAATTCTTAGAAATCTGCAAATATAGATATCATTTACCTATACTATAACCTAACCTACCAAAGAAAAAATACCGAGTTTACCAACGAGGTGGTAGGTATTTGAAATTTGAACCCACATACACGTGAGTTATGCCCTTTATTTCTATTTATTTGTGTGTATGATGTGTGTTACGAGCTAAAAACTTGTTTCATTTAGTAATACTATGTATGCTCAAGTCACCTAGATATTTAATCCTAATTGCCATTCAAGCATTATAAAATCTAGACTAATAGAAAAACTAGTTTCAGAATCAATAAAAATCACGGTCGGAATCTTGCGTAATGCTACCTTGATTTTGGAATATTAAATAATTAATGTTATGGTTTTATTTTTGGCAAATTTAGTGTGTTCGATGACTTACAATACGATTAATTATAGCACTTCCGTACTACTTTTAAATATACAGGTATATTTTTTAATGGATTGAATGATTTTTAGCATAGTTTATAAGCTTTTATTTTATTGATGTATACGGTTTATTGCAAATTTAAACCTAACTAATAGTTTATAAATATTAGATGTCATATACCAAAGAAAAACGACCAAGATCACCTATGTCCGAGGTGGGGATCTAATATTTATAATTTATATAGTATTAAGTAGTGTGACTACTGGAGAAAAATTAAAAGTACAAATCAAAATATTTAGTTAATAAATAATTTGATTTGTGTTTTCGCAATATGTTCTAACTAAT
>JALPQI010026770.1:0-10652 GCA_025490895.1 Thaumatotibia leucotreta
TTGTAGTAAATAATTAACGAACACCGTCGGTATTAGGACACGGCCTGCTCACATACTCCCGAATATTAAGTTACATGGGTCCTCTGTGTTTATAGTGACAAATATGGGTGTTCACGGTCTATCCACCGCCATATAGCTCGGCCCAAGTAAGCACTCGGTACAAGGTTCACTCAACGTTCTCGTGATTAAAAATTCTCGGCGTGTCTAAAAGCGGCTTTATTAGAACTAAACACGATATTTTGTTCGCCGTAAGCATATTTGTTTTGGAGAGCAATTTCCCTAATAACTTCTGAACGCTCACCAAGGAAATTTGCGACCCGTTTCGCCGACGACACTTCGATTTTTCCTGTATGTTGCCTCGGGGGTAAGTTATTTCTACTCCAACAGCCAGCTTATCATGTAAATACTTTTAGATTTTTAGATTTAGATTGTGAGAGTGCTTAAGCACGTTATGGTCTTTACTTCATTTGTCTTTAATCTTATAAATTGAGGAGATGAAAGTGGCTCGGCGAATATAATAAAGCGCAAAGGAAATAACATTGAAGTGGACCCCAGAAACAAGGAAATAGATGGACGTATGCCGATAAAATAAAACATTACAGCCTTATATGAGGCAATGTGAGGTTCTATTTCAGATTCTACATAGTAGATAAACGTGCGAAAAATGAAAGGAATAAAAAGCCTACCTTTAAAGAGATACCCGTCGTCGTAGGCAAGTAATCGTTGCTTTTTATTATATCAGTTCAAAGCAAATTAGTTTCCAGATTGTTTATACAAAAGCAAGATTATGCCTTCGGAATGATTAATTCCATTCGCCTCGGGGTAAATTACAGACAGCGGGAATGTAATCCGTTTTGGAAATTGAAGAGGAATACAGATCTTCGACACAATAGAACAGATCTTGAGTAATGTGTAATCTGCGTAGTAAAATCTAAAACGGGTCCGTTCAAACAACGTCATCCTTTGTTCTCGTAATAAACTGTCAGGGCACAAAAGAATTTCACAGACATTGGATCCTGGAGCCATCTCACTGAAATTTAGCGCTTTTGTCACACACTAAAGGGATATCCTATTCCTTTGATTGTTGTGCAGCCGATTGTGTTGTGTTCAAGACGTGCAATTATTATGGTACTTAGTGTTAGTATTGCTTAATCTTTCATTAATTACCCACAATTTATAATAATAATAATAATATAATAAACAAAGGTACGCATCCGTATATCGCAAATCTGTCTGGGGTGCCTGTCGTGTCGCATAACGTCGATTGTCCTAAAATTTTTTGGCCGAGAATGTATGGCATAATGTTACATGGCATACTACTTGTTTAGCCTACTTAATTTTGCGCATACACGTTTAAAATACCTACACCATATTTATTCTAATACTGATTACTCGAATGTCGAATGACCTAAAGCATAATAATCCTAATGTTCATTGTAATAAATATTGTTTTCCCTAGTACCCGAACTGTTAATTTTCACTGCGCCTACTTTTATCATGTCCGAAATTTCATTCAAAAAGGCATTTTAATAACAACATGCAAAACATTTGAACAACAGGGTGAATGGTTAAAAAAAATGTTCAAGTAATAAACCAGGGTAAAACCGACGTGGATTGGTTAGGTTTCGAAACTAGGGCGGAGTGAATGGCGTAGTCTTTAAATACTTAAGTATTTTTAATCAATTGTTTACACATCCTCATACTTACAAAGCCAAAAAAAGGGGGGACGGGAGGGCGAAGCCCCCCGCATTAAAAAAGAAATAATCTGAACATCCCCTACCTTAACCTGGATAGGTTCGTTAGGTACCTTTTATCCCTTAGAGCGGAAATAGAAGCCCCGCGCAGCGGGGCTTCGTCGACCGGTTCCCAGGTCAAAATTGTTCACTTAAATTCTTTGGACAACAGGGCGAATTATTTAGTAATAGTTAAGTATAAGGAATAAAAAAATATTTTTAAAGCTATTTAAAGGTAGGTAATCACTATTAGTACATTAAATAGTAGGAAAATCACCATTATGCACAATAATTTTTCGATACATATACATTAGACACGAAAATCATTAGGACAAACAATATTTAGGAACAACCAAGTTAGGATTAACAATTTTGGCATAGCAAAAATATGCGCAACAATGTTTATGCCATTCATTTTTCGGCGTAAAGTTGTTATGCGACAAATTTTTCGAAATAAAAACATTATGCCACCCGATATAGACCCTCTGTCTGTCCACTTTCTCATCCAATTTTCATGCACCTAATACAAAGGAAGTCAAGTAATACTAAATCCAATTGATATTTATTCAGGAAGGATTGCTTTCTTGATTTTTATCTTTAAATTACACAACATAATTAAAATGGTCACTTAGGAATTACGTCGAGTTAAAAATTATCTTGTCAATCCCACCGATAAAAAAAATATCGCCATAGTACAATTTTCGTAGCACAAACGTCGTCAGTATCTTTTTCTGGTCCTCAGCCTTGTTATTTTTACTGTTGAACCATGAACATAAATACTAACACAGATGAGCCGAGCCGACCGTTGAATGGTCGACTTCTTTTCAGAAAATAAAATGGACATCGAACGGCTAGAAAAATTCTCGAACATTTCAAAGACAAATACAAAAGGGAATTGTTTATGGAAGCTCAATGGCGCGGTGAGCCGGAGGTGGCAAATCACTGCCCGTTTCCGGAGGGACTTCGGAAATTGAGAAAGTCTCCGCCCTTGACGTCACTAAGTCATGAGCACGGAAAAAGTTGGCTGATCTGTCGGAATTCCTCGCGATTAGCGTTATTCTCGCGCCGGCTGGAATACGGCTCTAAAGTGACAGATTCTTAATTGCACTGATCGTGGCCGATATTTGGGATTAAATTGTACTAGATTAGGCCTAGGTGTCATGTTGACTTACAAGCTTAAAATGCCAAAGGGATTTTAAAGTTTTATGTGGAACACTGTGTTATCGTCTTCAAAGGATTTTTGCGGGTAGCTGCAGCCGGTGTGTCGGAACTTAAGTAGATATATAATCACTGTTTCCTGTTTAGTTATTCATTTCTTTCTTCAAACTCGTAATTTATTGTAAATATATGAGTACTTAGTTTAAAAGTGTAGATAATGTCCAGTTTTTCATAGAAGATACGAACAATCATAAGCTGCTATCTAAAAAATGAAATTATTATGTAGTAGGCACACCTATTATAGATTTTTGTGAAGTGAATCATGTGGGTATGTTTTTGAGAGTGTTTTCCTTCATTTTATTTTATTATTGCTGTGGTGCTGCACACGTAAATATAAACGACTTGTTTTTCTTATACTAAAATAGCTTCTTAAGTATCTCGAAAGTACGAACATTGTTGTTATTATATTTGAATTTTGACGCGAGAAATTTAAATTAGTGAATACCAGTATACCTACCTATCTACCCAACTATAATTTGCTTACAGCACCCACCACCTCTGTTAATATCAGTAATAAGATAATGTATACCTTAACAATGTGCGAGTGTATTTACGTCACAAAGGCGCCAAACATGTTGTTCGTGGACGGAGACTAATGAGTCGTAAAATGGATAATGTAAGCTAATTTATGCAAAATATACAAAGCGTTTATATCAAAATGTCCTCCCCACGCAACATTAATAATGTTAAACGTATATGCTTGTGCACTCGCTAAAATAATATCATGTATTTGGAGAGCTTCGTAGTTCGGATACCTTTTATCATAATTAAGCAATTGACTAATGAATATTTGCATTTTTATGCTTATTACGTATTTTAGAACCAAAATGGCTATGTTATGTTGCGTCTTTTGCTGAAAAAAAAACCAGCGTGAGACCCTGACTTTTAGACGATGGACCTCGTGGAAAAAGTAAACTATATCTGCCCTACACTACAGAAAAAGGGCAAAGTGAAAATAGAAGTTGAAAATATGAATTGAAGCATGCAAAAATCAAAGCATGTGAGTGGCTATAA
This sequence comes from Thaumatotibia leucotreta, assembly GCA_025490895.1. NCBI lineage: Eukaryota > Metazoa > Arthropoda > Insecta > Lepidoptera > Tortricidae > Thaumatotibia > Thaumatotibia leucotreta. The sequence goes on from JALPQI010026770.1 coordinate 3,966, forward strand.
GCCATGGACGAACGGATAGAGAAACAAACAAATAGACATACTGACTTAGCCTAAAGGTGGTGGCCACACTGAATAAGCTCGCTCGTTGAGGTACAAAGACCGTCAACATTTGACTTCTGAGACCGACTGTACTTGGATGGTTAGTATTATCTATGTAATCGGACATTGACGGGTGCCGTTGGCGTGATCGACAAATACGTTTCCAATTTGTTTGTAATTCTGTCGCTCGGTATCTACGCGCCGCGGCCGCGCCAGTGATAAATGATCACGATCGTTTCTCGATTTGTTATGGAAATGTGTAGGCAACTGTGTGCCAATACCTGGCACAATATTTATGGCAGACGTGTTGCTATGCCGGATTGACAGTCGCCAGGAGATGCCAGTTTACGGTCCTGCACGGTTTACGATTTATAATGGCCTTGTGTGTGTAATACCAGATAACTCAATTTATGGCACTAAAACGGAATTGTGGGTAATATTGTGTCATCCTATGTGTCTCGGCACCTATATCAACTAGAATTACGACGGCATCTGCTCTAGTGTACACTGCTACCGAAGCGTGGCAGAGAAGATTTCGTAAAATGCTCGCCGTTCTGCAATTTGCAGCCATAACAAATTATGCTAAATTATTCCCACATACATTACCCACATTTGAATTATAATGTAGCTCCCTCCTTAAATGTTCGCAATAAGTGGGATTATATTTCACGTATTTCTTGCCGGTGACATCAATTGGAATATTGTGTTCTTACTGTGCAAAAACTGCAAAGTAGTACATATCTGCACGCAGGTATCATTTAATGAGTAGTATCTACAGTAGGGTTTCAGATTTATAAAACTATTATTGCCTCATCTAGGTACTACCTATTAGGCGCAATGTATAAGGTTCATTATAAACAAACTTAATTAGATTTATTTTGGGTTATAAAATTATTACTAAGTACTTAATATTTTTAATACTTATTCAATAAATACATATTCATATTTTAACGTCAAATGGGAATTAATAGTAACAGCGTAAAATTAAGTTTATTATTATCATCCTGACATTTCGGGCATAACAGCCATGGTCGCGGTTTTGCCTCCCGTTTCTCGTTAAAATATGAGTCATAATCGTTAAATCAATACATCTACATATTTTTTTATACCTACACATAAAAATATGCATCAATTTCGGCCTCGTTAATTGGCTGATGTCCCTGCCGTCAAGTCATCGCCAGGCGAGGGTAATTATGTTCACTATTAGGAGATCGTTCTGCTCGTTTGCCTCCTATGATATACAACAATCATTGAATTCTTGTGTCTTAACGTGTGTGTCTTGTGTGTAACGGTACTTACATTTTTTGGTCGTTTAAAACTTCTCCTGGTACGTTATACAACTTTATGATTGATACTTACAGTTCATTCCCGTATAATTTTTGTACGGAACTTAGTTAGGTATCTACGGATAAAATAATGACGGATATCCGTTCACAATAAAACATCAAATAAATTTATGAACATTTTCCCGCATTCGAAATAATAAAATAAATCCATATTCATGCGGTGAAGTTAAACAACTCATTATTTACATTGTGGGATTATGGAAATCCGCAAGTTGTTTGGCACATCGATGGGCAACTAAAAACAGAAGATAGGTTATGTGTAGGAAGATATGCAACAAAAGTATCGTCTCCGTGATCTTTCACATGATGTGTTCAGAGCTTTAGAACTTTGGAACTAATTTACTAAAACGTAGGGGCGAAGGGCTGCCCGCCTTTACACAATTTTATTTTTGCCACGTTTCCTGCCAAGTTTCGTTTGTCAGACTACAGTATTCTATTCAGTTCGCGTTTGGTTCACCTCTAAAACCAGGCGCGACACAGAAATCCCCGCACCGCATGCTGCTCAATAATAAATTGGAAACGGGATGAACGAGGAAATAGTAAATAAAATTTCCTATCGCCGATTCAATTACCTACTGTGCCATCTTGGTTCGCTGGCCCTTCTGATTGGGATTTCGACCCGCGCAAATTGTTACTCGTGTGACTTTTCAGCGAATGAAAATAATATTTGATAATACGGGCTGGAATTTCGTATAATTGTGTTTCGCACGAAGAAATGTGGAAAATGAAAAAAAAAACTGTTTTTCATACTGCCTAATATTTATTCAGGTACAGTCAAACTGGCATAGGTAATCGTGAAGAATAAGTACAACGAATTACCAAACAACGTCAAAGATTAAGTATGAGTCTCTTAGTTTATTAGTTGGCCCGATGTGCATTTAGGTATATCACAACATTTTTTTTTTACAAAGTAAAATTCACACGCACTCTCTGCGTGTTTATTTCTTTGGGCTGGTAAAAACATGGTGGATCCTACGTCCGATAACGGATCGCATAATGTTACAGATCTCAAATGTTCATACTAAAAACCATTAAACGCGTCAATCTCGATAGTAGGTATTTGCATGATTTATTAAGAAACTTTGATATGTACCAACTGTAAGCTATTTCAAGACCATTGTTTTTATGGATGAAATAGTATTGAACCATTTTTAAACCAAATTCTACCTTTTGTTAAAAATGGTATGATTTCTACTAATAACCTAAAGTTACTTTGTACTCTCATTTCAAAATGATCGTTTTCTTACTAAAATAAAAGGCTGAAAAGCCGACAGTTTTATAAAATCAATTGTAAGCCTCAGTTCGTCGCAGGTAAATATCTCAAAGAACTCGTTAGCTTTGTCACGGAGCACAATGCTGCGGAGTTTAAAATATTGGCATACTTTTCTTTAAAAATGTGATGATTATTATGATATTATTTTATTTTCATTACAGTCATTGCCATAAGATACATCTAATCGAAATATCTGTCTACGCATGTTGGCTTTGTATTATTTTCAAATATTTTCAAGGGCATAAGGATCAAATTTCCCTGGTAATTTTTTTTTTTGAATGGCATAGATTTACTCTATCGACAATGAAGTGTTGCAGTTAAAACTCTGAACCAGTCAAAAGCAACCAACCCAATTTAATCACTTAACTTACTCAACCAACTCCATTAGGGAAAAGTACTTTTGACTGTTATTTTAGTCAAAAGTATTGATGACTAAAGCATACCTACGATCAAAAGTACTTTTGACTGATTTTGCTAGTCATTCGACTGGTTAAGAGTTTTGATTACAACGTATATGTATAGGTAGTATGGGGATGAAAATTTCCTACACGTGTCATCGCCAAAAGGCTAACTCATGGTTTACGGCAGCAATGGTGCAATACACCATGTTTTAGTTCAATAACGAAGGTTGATCTTTCAGTTAATGCCCCTTATTTACGATCTAACCGGTTATTAACCGTTATTCCCCGTCATCGGCCGCATCTGGCAATAAATCTGAATTAGTGCGTGCGAGTGCGCCTGACGGCCGGTTAATGATAGAAACCAATTAATAAACACGCTGATTGGGTTCTTTGAGCTATTATGTTACAGTGGCTTTCGATTGAATGGGTCTCAATGACACGAGTACATTTGGGAACACTAAACTAATCGGTTAATTATCTTCTAAAACTCGCCCACATGGCTTTCACGTTTATTTTCAATCTCAAACATTTTGACAGAACGTAATCTGTTGTAAAGTTGTAATATCGAAAGCCATTATGTACTTTTACTTATCCTAATCCGAAACGTTGTTAATGCATTCAGTGGATTTCCCCGAAACTTTAACTACTTAGGAATTATTTGAGTTTTCGCAATATGAGTTCACTGAGCGTTCAAACCTTCATCAAATTTAACCCAAACTAACTTAATCTACTAGGGGTGCACATATTACAAATTTATGGGACAGGAAATAGTAGTCACAGGAATAATTTTAATAGAATAACACTTACACACTACTGAAAACATACCTACCTATACTCGTATATTATTTAGCTAGATATCCAAATACCTAGTTACATAATTGAGTAGGTATTCCACCAATAGATTCACGGTACGAGTGTAAATAAGTAGTAAATGTAAATGCCACAAGATAGTAGAGTATTATGATGTCTCTCAGACCCGTGCCGAATCACTAAACCCAATGTTTGTAGACCAACATTTGTGCCGCGTAATAACAATACGTTAAAGTGGTTCGGCGCTTGCCAGTCATTAGATTAGGTGGGCAATAATGCCGTAACATTACTAATCCATCACCAACGCAAACACAATTTCCTCCACCCGCTGAAAGCTACCATTCAATCTCCAGCAAGCTCCAATTATTTGAGGTACGCACATCGCATTGTGTCTCCTTGGGAACTATGTCTATGCCTTTGTCCAGACAACAAAAAGGCGCATTCCGACGCCACTACATTACTCCTAATAACTTCCGAGCCGAGCGATGGAATAATGGACTGTGACGCTGCGCTGTTCCCCGTTACCTGGGATTTTCTGTGCCCGCAACATTCGTCTTACCCGACTCCTTCGTTCCCCCTAAATTGCTGGTAAAATTGTTACGTAACGGGTAACTTTAACGTACCTACGTAACATATAATATGTTTGCAATAAGATTTACTTTAGAAAATATTTCGGTGTTCTTTCTCTTTACTTAGACGTTTTGTTCTTATAGAATATTAAAGTTTCAGTTTGAATATTCGTAATCATCACCAGGTTGTTAGTTTACCCTATCTAATTAAAAGTTTTGGTTTTGGATTCCTAACCATTATTTACTTTAACTTCTCCATTTGTCCTGAAAACAAAACAAAACGATCTCATTTGCAAACTACCATAGTTCTACGACTTGTACGTATCTACCCATTTCGGAACAATAACCCTTGACATCCGTGCCGCTGCCACATAGCGTCGTGTATTGACAGCAATAACACAAATAAATACTTTGTTTTGTTTATCGTTTGTCGTAGCACGCGATTGTTGACGGAGATAGGTACCTAATTGGCGTAGAAACGTTCACTTCGCGCACGCCACGTTACTGATGTCGCTGTTTACGAATTCGAGCATGAACAATGCAAGAAGATTTTAGTTAAACTCGACTTCAATAGGTTCTTTAGTGTTCTTTAAAAGGATTAACAAATAATTATATGTAATGGTGACCAGTTTACGGGCCATTTCAGTAGTAATTCTATTCTGACACGAAAAAAGTAGAAGAAAAAGCACTTAGTAAAAAAAATGGTTTTGTATGTGACCTGTTGTCAATGCAGGCCAACTCTCAGTAGAAAGTAAAGATTTTCATCACGGTACAATTTTTTTGTGCCTGCTAACTACATTTTTCTAATCAGAATGTCGCCCATCTGAAGTCAGGACATTTCTCAAATGGAGCATTTTGAAGACGGGACGTTATGCGATAGCGTTCAGAGAAGCGTTTAGCGGAAGGGACAGAGGAACATTTTGCAAGTGCGTCATTATGCTACCTTACTGAAATACTAGTGTTATTCAATATAATGTCCAATGAGAGGAATTATGTGCATGTTACTATGTATGTACTTATTTTAGGTATGTAGCTGGCATTTTCATAACTTCAGTAAGCTATCAATCTAATCTTGGCAATGTGTCTTATAAGATACTTATTTTTCGACTAACTTTTTGTATTTTTTAGACAAAATTTTTTGCTCTTTACAACGGCGAGGAGGCTAGAGCGCAAGATTTTTGTTTAATTTTGCCAAGTAAGGGGTTAAACAAATAGATAAAAAAATTATATCTTCATTGGCACCTCGAAAGCAAGCTTCCTAATCTAGGCTATCTTGATAATACTTAACTCGTATACAGGGATCGAGTGCAGAAGCAGTTAATTTAAGAAGCAAGATTGTTGTTGTTGTTAAGCTACTATGGATATGTTTGCCTGTTAGGTAAATCATTAGCATGTATTTTTTATATTTTGTTTTAATGTCTCGCGCATCCATATCTGTAAAGAAATACCTAATCGAAAGTCTATAAATCACAATTAACCAACAAAGGATAGACAAACATTTCGGCATGATTTTAAGATATGTAATCTCTAAATGATGGTGGTTTAGCGAGCCCCTTCCATAAACTTCGAAAGTGGCTCGGGGTAAATCCAAAGTCGATGTGTGCAGGGCAAAGGTTAGATTTTGAATAAATCAGACCGGAGGTCGCAAGGTGAGCTCTGGCCGGTCCGTCGCGATATCGCATTTATATGAGTTCGTTATGCGTCCGCTCGGAATAACCGATCCTGTTATACTGATACATGGTAGGATATAATACAGAAGAATGACTTCTCTATGAGCCTGGCCTACTACCACGAAAATCGAAATTTGTAAATTTCGAGGATTTTTCTCTGTCACTCAAACGAAGACGTCGTTAGAGTCAGAGAGACAAATCCTCGAAATTTACGAATTTCGATTTTCGCGGTAGGGCCGCTGTTATAGTTATTTTAATGAATGGTTCAGGATCTTCAGATGTCAATGAATTTGTTTGCGAAATAGCAATATAATGCAGAGCTATTCAGATTTTTAATAGGTACCGTTTATAAAATATGCGTATACTTCGGAGCTTATTACTAAGGGAGGAAGAATTAAATTTGAATAAATGTGTCAATATATGTATGTGACTGTACCTGCGTACAATTTGAATGTTATCCTCGGAGTCTACTATTTTAACTAACCAAACTCTATTAGCGAGAGATAACCGATTGTTTTCTAATCACACTTTGACAGTGATAGTGTTTTGTTAAATAAATACATACATAGGAACATAGGT
>JALPQI010026771.1:0-13890 GCA_025490895.1 Thaumatotibia leucotreta
AGAGATGGAACTATAGAAAAGAGGTCCGGACACCTGCCATAACAATAATTTCTCTTTGCTATCGAGGCAGGCGGTGACTTGCCGCCGACTAGATGGGCCCCCGTAAATGCCGTCACAAGAGACAGCCAGGGGCAACACCGGTGTAGGCGGCTCAGGAGTGTAGAGAGGTGTACACCGCTTTCTGCGCAGTGGCTTGACGGCCGCTGCACCAACTCGCGACTTACGCAAATTTACACTTCCACCCCTGGAGCATATAGCTCTGACGACTCCTCTCTGGACGGCCAGTTAAGGCAAGCCAGAGCTGAGAGTCCTACGGGTCCCCTTGGGGTTCCACTCCGACCGACGAAGACACGCCGGAGGCGGGGACCCTGACCAACTCTCGGGAGCACTCTGGTCCGTAGGGTCGTTACTCCCCAACAGCTCGCCACAAGCTGCCCTGCCCTTATTATTATGTATCCGTCGGAGTCGCGCTTCAGTTGGCGCAGACCTATACGACACGTCGAGTCTTCGAACGCCAGAATTGTGTTATTTACAAAGATAACAGTTTTGTTTGCAATGTTCACAATTAATTTGTTAAGAGTTACTAAATCTAGAAAACGATAAGCAATGTATTGCTTCGAGTGGTCTTTGCTTTGGTCCATGCAGGTAGATAATAAAACCCGGTTGAGATCTACCCGCCTGTGAAGCAGGTAGTTTATGATCTGACAGTATAAAAGGTCACTAGCGCTGTTTTCATGATGCATTTGCATTCGCGCGTTAGACTTAGAAAGAAGTCATTCTTGCTTTAGACATTGGAAAGTCAATTCATTCTGATTCCCGCGTTAGACTTCGAAAGATTGATTCTTGCCTAGACTTGGAATAGATTCTGATTATGATCATTCCTTTCCTTAAGTCAGTCTATCTTGAGACCGCGAATAGATTTGATTAAGTGCACTCCAGAGTAAGAGGAGTTTGACTAGATTCAGTAGTTCGTTAGATTCAGATTCAGATCCTAGCATCCTGACGAAAGACGTTATTTCTTGTGTTTTGAAATTGGTGAAGCATGGACTCAAACTTAGAACTCTCCAGTCGTTTTCCATTAGTTGTTGTTGCTGTTTAAAGTGTATGATTAATCGTGTTTTAAGTGTGTACCTATTGTAATGATCTAAAATTGTAATTACCAATGATTTGAAAAGATTAAAACATACAACCCGCTTGAGTTTCTTCCTGGTTCTTCTCTTGTTGTGGTTTAACTCTTGCGAACCAGAGTAGTAATAAATAAAATATTTTAAAAATAAAAATAAAACCGCCTTCAAAAATTCGCCCGAACTAAAAAGTTAAAAATAATTTTGGTTCCTACTTCTTAGGATTTCCTACCCAAACCTTTAAAACCTTTTACCCTATTCATTGAAATAAAACATTATGGCTAGGTACCCTACAGATTTCTTAGAAGTCGGTGCCAAGCCGAATACGTTCATAGGTATATATTAGATAGAGCTTTGTAACTTACTGTCACTCCGATTACGCTTTTATCAACAGAATGGTCTGCCTCAGTCATTTTCATGAAAGCATAACCGGAGTGACAGTAAGTTACAAAGCTCTATCAAATACATATAAGTACTCGCGAAGTGAACATATTTGGCTTGGCACCGACTTCTAAGAAATCTGTAGGGTACCTAGCCATAATGTTTTATTTCAATGAATAGGGTAAAAGGTTTAAAGGTTTGGGTAGGAAATCCTAAGAAGTAGGACCCAAAATTATTTTTAACTTTTTAGTTCGGGCGAATTTTTGAAGGCGGTTTTATTTTTATTTTTAAAATATTTTATTTTTTGCTTTTTAGTAGTGTAAATATAAAATCGTAGTATGCTCTAAATACTTATAATTAGAATGTACTGCACTGTAGTAGGCCATAAAACCTGAACTGGCGAACTTATATGAATACAAAAACAATTTCGAAGGTAACAGACTTAGCATGCCAATATTATTTAAAGAATCACTAACCGCTAACCGACATGTCATAACTACTAAGCAAACACTTGAATAGATCTCGAAAATGTATGACATTTGTTATATACAAAGAATGATCCTCCAACCCCTAATCGTTAAGGAGTTATTCCTTTCATCATCAGCTCACCAACATGAGACTATGACCACCTAAAAGCAAATACTCGAATAGCCTCCAAAATATATGAAATATGTTATATTTAAAGAATTATCCCCCAACTCCTAATCTCCAAGGAGTTGTACCTTACATCATCAGCTCACCAACATGAAAGGATGACCACCTAAAGGCAAATACTCAAATAGCTTCCAAAATACACGAAATATGTTATACTTAAAGAATTATCCCCCAACTCCTAATTGCTAAAGAGTTGTACCTTCCATCATCAGATCACCAACTTAAAATGTTCATGACTAGATGCAAATACTTGATTAGTCTTCGAAAATAAATGAAAAATGTCATGTGTGCCTACAACATTTGAAGAGTTCCCTCGATTTCTCCAGGATCCCATCATCAGATCTAGATTCGGTGACAATGGGACCAACTAGACGGTATACCATTTCAAACAAAAAAAGAATATTTCATATCGGTCCACGCGTCTTCGAGTAATCGGGGAACATACATAAAAAAAAAAAAGATTTCGACGAATTGTAAACCTCCTCCTTTTTGAAGTCGGTTAAAAAAGATCTTAATTCATGTTGTGTTTTCATTATGAGTCCATGCCTACATGCATAAGTGCGTAGATAGCTAAACCATAAAATAATAATAATAAAACCCGGTTGAGATCTACCCGCCTGTGAAGCAGGTAGTTTATGATCTGACAGTATAAAAGGTCACTAGCGCTGTTTTCATGATGCATTTGCATTCGCGCGTTAGACTTAGAAAGAAGTCATTCTTGCTTTAGACATTGGAAAGTCAATTCATTCTGATTCCCGCGTTAGACTTCGAAAGATTGATTCTTGCCTAGACTTGGAATAGATTCTGATTATGATCATTCCTTTCCTTAAGTCAGTCTATCTTGAGACCGCGAATAGATTTGATTAAGTGCACTCCAGAGTAAGAGGAGTTTGACTAGATTCAGTAGTTCGTTAGATTCAGATTCAGATCCTAGCATCCTGACGAAAGACGTTATTTCTTGTGTTTTGAAATTGGTGAAGCATGGACTCAAACTTAGAACTCTCCAGTCGTTTTCCATTAGTTGTTTTTGCTGTTTAAAGTGTATGATTAATCGTGTTTTAAGTGTGTACCTATTGTAATGATCTAAAATTGTAATTACCAATGATTTGAAAAGATTAAAACATACAACCCGCTTGAGTTTCTTCCTGGTTCTTCTCTTGTTGTGGTTTAACTCTTGCGAACCAGAGTAGTAATAAATAAAATATTTTAAAAATAAAAATAAAACCGCCTTCAAAAATTCGCCCGAACTAAAAAGTTAAAAATAATTTTGGTTCCTACTTCTTAGGATTTCCTACCCAAACCTTTAAACCTTTTACCCTATTCATTGAAATAAAACATTATGGCTAGGTACCCTACAGATTTCTTAGAAGTCGGTGCCAAGCCGAATACGTTCATAGGTATATATTAGATAGAGCTTTGTAACTTACTGTCACTCCGATTACGCTTTTATCAACAGAATGGTCTGCCTCAGTCATTTTCATGAAAGCATAACCGGAGTGACAGTAAGTTACAAAGCTCTATCAAATACATATAAGTACTCGCGAAGTGAACATATTTGGCTTGGCACCGACTTCTAAGAAATCTGTAGGGTACCTAGCCATAATGTTTTATTTCAATGAATAGGGTAAAAGGTTTAAAGGTTTGGGTAGGAAATCCTAAGAAGTAGGAACCAAAATTATTTTTAACTTTTTAGTTCGGGCGAATTTTTGAAGGCGGTTTTATTTTTATTTTTGAAATATTTTATTTTTTGCTTTTTAGTAGTGTAAATATAAAATCGTAGTATGCTCTAAATACTTATAATTAGAATGTACTGCACTGTAGTAGGCCATAAAACCTGAACTGGCGAACTTATATGAATACAAAAACAATTTCAAAGGTAACAGACTTAGCATGCCAATATTATTTAAAGAATCACTAACCGCTAACCGACATGTCATAACTACTAAGCAAACACTTGAATAGATCTCGAAAATGTATGACATTTGTTATATACAAAGAATGATCCTCCAACCCCTAATCGTTAAGGAGTTATTCCTTTCATCATCAGCTCACCAATATGAGACTATGACCACCTAAAAGCAAATACTCGAATAGCCTCCAAAATGTATGAAATATGTTATATTTAAAGAATTATCCCCCAACTCCTAATCTCCAAGGAGTTGTACCTTACATCATCAGCTCACCAACATGAAAGGATGACCACCTAAAGGCAAATACTCAAATAGCTTCCAAAATACACGAAATATGTTATACTTAAAGAATTATCCCCCAACTCCTAATTGCTAAAGAGTTGTACCTTCCATCATCAGATCACCAACTTAAAATGTTCATGACTAGATGCAAATACTTGATTAGTCTTCGAAAATAAATGAAAAATGTCATGTGTGCCTACAACATTTGAAGAGTTCCCTCGATTTCTCCAGGATCCCATCATCAGATCTAGATTCGGTGACAATGGGACCAACTAGACGGTATACCATTTCAAACAAAAAAAGAATATTTCATATCGGTCCACGCGTCTTCGAGTAATCGGGGAACATACATAAAAAAAAAAAAAAGATTTCGACGAATTGTAAACCTCCTCCTTTTTGAAGTCGGTTAAAAAAGATCTTAATTCATGTTGTGTTTTCATTATGAGTCCATGCCTACATGCATAAGTGCGTAGATAGCTAAACCATAAAATAATAATAATAATAATATATTCTTTATTGTGCATAACTATTTAACAAAACAGTAATACAACAAGAAATAAAACATAAACAAAGAGTTAAGCAACAACAGGCGGTCTTACCATCTCCCTATAGCTCGGCCGGAACCTGATAAAAAGGGCCCTACGCCGAAATATCTATCTATTATATATATCGTCGTCTAGTACCCACATCACAAGCCTTAATTGAGCTTACCTTGGGACTAGGTCGATTTGTGTAAAGATGTCCAAAAGTATTTATTTATTTATTTATACGGTGACAAGGCACGAAGTATCTTAAATTAAATACTTATCTTATTTTTTAGTGTGATTTTTTGTGTTCTTTACCAGGGAGAGACTGGCTGAAGGAACGCCTGAGGTAAGCAATTACCGTAGCCCAAAGCGACCATTCCACACCACGGCGCAGGGAGGCGGCTAATGTGCTGCCATCCTCGAGAGATGAGAGTAGGCTCTTTGTTCATATTTTGTTCTTACTCACCAAAATACACCTCAATGCACGTTGGTACAACTACCACTCGTGGCTTGGGAATCGCCACCGCGGCTTGCCTGGTCCGCGCCGCAGTAATTGTTTTCGGACGCACAACTTGCGTCGTTACGTGACAGATTGGCTCAAATACCGCGGCTTGCGCAAAAACCTGATTGGCTTCAACGATGACTGCCTTTTACAGAGCGCCAAACTGTGGAAAGGATTTTGGTGTACCTTGCAGCATTACTTTATTTTACACGATACGCCCGTCTTATTGAATTCTTGTGTGTTTACAGTATTTTTCATTCAAAGTAGGTTCTAGCTGTGTCTGAAACTCTGAAGACACGGGCTAAATATTTCAAAGGGAATACGAAAGCGACAGAAGGTGGAAAATCTTGGAAAGGTTTTTTATCTACCGTGTCACCTGGGAAACTTAAAGTAAGTAGCTGTGTAAATAAATAATCGTGATTTAGGCCATTAATTAGGCCTAAATCACGATTATTTCTTATAATCTAGTTTACTGTAGACCGTCCGCAATTAGTGTTTTTTTTTCAATGGTCTATTATAGTTATTTTATAGGTACCGATTCAAGCCCGCTGCTAGATGGCTTGGCTTCGACGATGGTGCCCTTCCTCACTTTGATTATCACTTTTTCTAGAACTTGGTATTTTTATTTTCACTAATTACTTATTACTCATTTAAATTATTGTATGTTATTTATGATTTAATATGTTAATGAGATCTAAAAAAAAAATTACACTAAAAAAAAACATGATGAAACTTAAATGAAACAACGACAATAAATACCTTCCACTGTAGAAAGCTGCTAGTAACTGCTTACCACTAGACACACTTTTGTTCAAAGAATACGGGTCGTGTACCTACAATTTTTTATAGAAAATACCGTAAACACGATGTTTTTAAATAGATTTTTAAAATGTTTACAGGATAACTTGAATCCAATTTAATATCCAATTACTGTATTGGAATTTTCCTGATTTTGCATTGCATCCAAAAAACATCAAATTTAATCCTCTGATAAATCCTTGGATAAAAATATAGCTAGTCATAATCCATCCATTTTTAGCGGTTTTTTTATATGTAGGTACTCCAAAATGCTGCCCGCACAAATCGATCTAACGACCATTTTTTTTAGTCTAAGATTCATTCTGGAAAATTACAATATAATCTGATGTTAAAAAGGATTCTACTTATCCTGTAAATACGTAAAAACTGTCTTTGAAATCAGCCCGTTTGCAGTATTTTCTACGAAAAATCACACCTGACCCGTATAAGAATACGCACCGCTTGTGTAGTAGGTAAGTAATGATATCCTCCTACAACCAAAAAAAAGTTTTGCTATTCTGATATTGAGTTTAGCATTATTTAGTACGGAGAGTTTTATTTCGTTGTAAAACACTATTCACTACTATTCAGTTAACATTGGTGTCTCCTGGTGCACGTTGTCAAAAGACACAAGCACCAAACAACTAGTAGTACCTACTAGTGGAGCATAAACTGTTGTCTCAAACGGTACTCCATAAATTCATTTCAGTATCTCTCGGTATTGTATTCGGTATTCCCGCAGTTAATTTTAGTTTCGCAACGCATGCAAACTCGCGTGCAACGGGCTGCAAGCTGTTCGCACCGTGCATGCTTTGCCGGCTAAATAATGATCGTTACCCAAACTAAACTTGTTAAACCCAGAATGATCACTATGCAGTGTTAATTAAAATACTCAAAATACTTTAAGTACATGTTAATGCTAGTTAACATGTGATAAATGACATAAAATTGTACCTAAGATGGTCACACTCGCGACACTCGAATGCCTCAGTTGCAGTATTCCATTATTACAATAGACAAAATTGACGGTTGAAGAGGCTTCTGTTGGTGGTCGCTTAGTTGCGAGCGACAACCACCAACAAATTACTAGGTATTTAGAGAGCTTTTAGGTTTAACCCACGAATACTAGGTGACATAATACTCGTATAGTTTCGATCCATATGTATTAGTAGACCTATTTTAGAAATGCTTGTTTAAAATAAATTGGTAATTGAAAATATTTTATGGTGATCTTGTTTACTTTATATATAATACCATCTGCCTAATAATTTATCTTCCTCCAAACCTCACTTATAAAAATCACCGGGAGGCGCAGGATGCAGGTTGGATCGGTGCATGTGGAGGTCCAATGGGGAGGCCTATGTTCAGCAGTGGACGTGGAAATGATGATAATGCTGAAACCTAACCAAAAAAGATATATTTTCATTCACTTTCGTGAAACCCAAAATGTAACTTAATCATATTATTATAAAAATCATAGAAGCAGTAGTGAAAGAGGCGAGTATTATTAACTTAAACGTAAAACAGATAAAGACGAGGAAATTATTTTTTTCTCTATTTTCTTAATTAATCACTGATAGAAGCGAATAAAGAATGAGCAAATTTTTTGTTAATGTAATATTTAGTCAAGTGACTTAGCTGTTTTTGTTTCCTCTTAATTCTGTAAGAAGCTATAGATAGGTTCGAGCAACCCAAGTTTGCGTATAAATCACGCGCACAGCGGACAGCTTCGGAAAAACTAAAAGTTTTACAAACTTAGCGCTTTTGTAAACACAAAAAAGAGCCTTCCATATTGGCGCTCTTTGCTTACTCGTTAATGTCTTTATGATACTTTAATCTGACAAGCGTTGTGATTTTCGGAACAACAATAGGAAACAATGATAAATATTATGTTCCTTATTAGAACCTTTCTGTAAATGACTATGCGCGACAAGGTTTTATTTAATTAATATCAAAGGAATTTCTTAAAAATCCTGAAATCCCTTTTTGTTTGGTAATCATATTAAATAATTGTAATATTTATTGTATTGATTAGCAGTGGAAACATGACGCGATGAACATAAATGATGTCATAAACAAATGGGTAATTTTCAACCCCTTCACTGCACAGCAAAGTTTATGGCGATCAAACGATCATTTTTAATAATTACAATTATGATGACATTAATGACTTAGGGTAACTTAGGTATTCGTATGTTATTTCTTCTCATTTAAACCGGTATTATTTTGTAACTATTGAAAGCACCCGCCTAGGCACTCAGCGTAATTTTATACCCAGAAGCTAAGTTACGAAAACTTTTTTCGTACTTCACTCGACCTGCTTCGATACCGAAGAAATTTCAAACAACATTACGACTTCATCTCATTCTCAATGGATGCCGTACACAATATGCGAGTTAAATGAGTTTGTTCTTAGTTTATTTGTTAGGAAACAATCAGCGAAGTCGTATGAAGTCGGGTCATACATCTCGCTTGGAAAGGGTCGCGGCAAGAATAGGGCACACTTACCTAACGGTATTAACAAAGCTCGTCGGTCTATGCAAATATAAAAGCAACAAAAATATTGAGTGCCAGCCATAACAACTTAGTAAAGTAATGAAATTCACTTCTTTATTTTATTCGCTTACTAAAGTATGAAATTAAATAAAAGACAAACGCCAAACGCAGTATATGGAGGGCTTTAAGATAGGAAGGTACATACTTATTATAATAAAAGATGAATACAATGAATCGGCGACACAATCACTGGTAACAATATTTACAGTATGACACATGAATTAACGTTTCTATACGTAACTAGTATAATTACGTGGTATTATTTTATTCTGCAATTACACTTACACTCTTGGGAATGAAAAACATTTGATAAAAAAGCGATAGAATATACTGATAAGGATGAAAAATAAGAACTCTAGTGAATAATTACACAAATATCCTAAATTAGGTGTAAATGAATATAGGTACCTAGGTACCTAAACGACCTATGTACCTATTCGATAACCAATATTTTATTTACTACAGTGTATTTCTAAAATTCTCCGAAAGTTAGTGTCGTTTTATCTATCGTGATCTAATTTAAATCTACGTACATTTAAATAATCGAATTTAAGACTTTAAAATGTCATCTAGATGAAAAAGAAGAATAAAAACTACGAAAGAGAAAATAACGCGCTATTTTAGTTCAAGAATTGGAACGCTCCAATCTAAAATCAGTTACCTAATATTCGATTTAAAAAATGGTTCCATTTTTAAGATAATGCCGCGTTTACATTGGGAGAGCACGTATTGGACGCCAATCTAATCAACCTCGATGTCTGTAGTTCATAAGCGCTTGGCTTACATATTATATAAAACCGTTTTAAAATAACTCGGTTTAATTTTGATTACAATTCAGGATAAAATATTGTTAACGAAAACGATTTTTAAATAGGTTACCATACTGAAATTGCCGTAAAAAGCATTAATTTCAGATTAGGGATTATTGCACAATGATTATAACAGTTGCTGATCAAGACATTTGACAAAACTTGCAAATGTATCAACTCATCAAGAGCCATCAAAATTAACACTAAGGTTTGGAAATATACAGGGCGTCCCACAGCAATGCCACATGGAGGAAACGTACCTTAAATATCATAGATAGCATATTTTACTGAAAGAAGACTTGATTTTATTTTTAAAACTGAATAAAACAGCATTCAATTTTTTTGTGAAAAACTTGTACGGAAAAAAAATATCGCGACGTCGGAGAAAAAATACCTTAATGAAAATCGGAAATGAAAATCTTGCTGAAAGAAGACATTATTTCGATTTAAAAAACAAGTTCCAACTTATATTCAAGTTTTTTTATTTCGTATGGATTTTTTTTTTCTTTGCGACTTATGTTATTTAGCAAAAAAATAATTCTCACATTGAATCCTTTCGATTGATATGACAAAGCTATAGGATATTTTTTTCTCGCGTAGCGGGTTCGATTCCCGGGTTAACCATGAAATTATTTAAAATGCAATTTAAAATGTTTTTTAAATCGAAATAATGTCTTCTTTCGGTAAGATGTTCATTTACAATAATTAAGGTATTTTTTCTCCGACGTCGCGATTTTTTTTCCATACAATTTAAAAAAAATATATTTGAAAACAAGTTTGAACTTGTTTTTTAAATCGAATTGTAATGTCTTCTTTCATTAAGATGCTCATTTACAATAATTAAGGTATGTTTCCTCCGACAAGGCGGTTTTTTTTCATACAATTTTTTTATCAAAAAAAATAAAAAAAGTATGAATCCTAAAATTACTAAGTCTTAAAAATAAGTTGAAGTCTTCTTTCAGCAAAATACGCTATCTATGATATTTAAGGTAATTTCCCTCCATGTGGCATCGCCGTGGGACGCCCTGTATATATTGTGAAGAGCAATGAAATCGCCGTCAATAGAAATTGCGAACAATGTCCCGAGATATTTATTTATTTATTTTGCCTCATTAAAAATTGCTAAATGCATTTTTTTAAATTTAATATACTCTTACCACATTTATTTATTGAATTATATTTTCGTTTCTTTTATACTTTAATTAATCTACAAAGTAAAGTAACAATAACAACACTAAAAAATTAAAACCGGCCAAGTGCGAGTCGGACTCGCGCGCGAAGGGTTCCGTACCATTATCAATTTATTATTTAAAAAGTACAGTTAAATCAACCTACCTCAAAAACTATAGAAGATAATTTAATCAAACCACAAATCGTTGATAGAGTTTATTAATATGCATAACATATATTTATTTTAATTTTATATCGCGTAGTTTAAAAAATAGAGGGGGGAGGGGGACACATTTTTCAGACTTTGAGAGCTGATATCTCGAAAACCATATGCTTAAATAAAAATAAGATTTATGAACCTTCATATATCATTTTCAAAGACCTTTCTATTAATACCCCACACGCTAATATACAACAAAAAAAAAATTCTATCCCTCAGTTACATGTATGGAGGGCCCCCACCCCAATGGTTTTTTTTACAATTTAGTATCATAATCCTGTAGCGGTTCATACAACACATATCCTTACCAAATTTCGTTACTGTAGCGTTTATAGTTTCCGAGTAAATCGGCTGTGACAGACGGACAGACGGACATGACGAATTTATAAGGGTTCCGTTTTTGCCACTTTGGCTACGGAACCCTAAAAATAAAACTTAAAAACTATTATTAAAATTATACATAAAAACCAAAAATAAAAATAAGAGTACCTAACGTAAGTCCCCCAGATCTGTCCCTAGCGGAAGGGTGCCCATAAGGCTGGCTACATTCCTACGTTGAAAATGTATGCCTATTCTTTGGCCTAGGCTAGGAATGAGCCAGCCTTAGGATCACCAGGGTTTATTCATTTAATTATCATTAAACCATTGAAAAACTCAAATAGTGCTGAAGTATGGTTATTTTATTTTTGTGTTTTTAAGCAGTAACACTTCTATGTCTATAAATTTGAATATTACATGTCATATACCAAAGAAAAAAATTCAAAGCTTATCAACGCCGGACCTCGGAGGTGGGATTTGAAGGCTCATGCCTAAACCACTCGGCCACTCCAGCAAGCTGATAACTTCAGAAAGCTCCTTTCTTTGGTATATGACATGAAATATTTAAATTTATGGTTATTTTCTTTAAATGGCTCCGCTACAAGGGTCCACTATATTATTTCAATTGAACCTAAATTAAAATGAAATTATAACGGCAACCGCCTGTTCCTTGTAGCCATCTACAATTTCGCTGGACAACCTCCAAGTGCTTACTATATGCTGCTCCGAGTTTAACGTGGGTATATAAAATAGTTGTATACACGCCTGATTGCGACTGCTATCGCTAACATAGTAATACAATTACGGGGTTTGAGTTGTGGTCAGTTGCAAGGTTATCTTGTAGTACATATTAGTACAGTAGGTTACTATTTATTGGAAGTTGCCTCTTTTAGTTAAGATATATTATATTGACGTTGTTTATCTTCTGTATAGTCCAATATACTTATTTAGTAAATTATGTCCGCTGCTAACTTTTGGTGGACTCAAATTACATACCAACTTAATCTACCTATATTACGTTTTTAAGTAATGCATTATTTCACGGAAGTAGATAACGAATTTGATGTTTGTTAGCGTTTTATTCTGACCCGAATTCGTAACCCTGTTAGGGTATTTCTTTGTATACCTATATTTATCACAAAAATATATTCGCCCTCAGTCATGGTTATTTCATATGTATTTAGGTATTTGTATGAACCTATCTATTATAAATATCATTAATCAAATATTTGGCCGCGTGGTGGCGGCAGTACGAATACATTGCCCCAACTCTTCTCATGGGTGTCGTAAGAGTCGACTAAGGGATTAAATCGTCATAGTATTTATTTATTTACCTATATAATATTGCCTTATATATTTACATGCTTGCTAAAGTTCCTAATTTTTTCCGGTGTTTTGACAGGTAACTAGATGATGCCATCAGACATTATACCCGCTGTTTGAATATTATATGATAAAGATAAAATTAATACACTATATAAATTATTTTGCTAACATGTCTTGAATTTCAATTAGACTTTTTCCTTTAGTTTCTGGTACAAAAGCGGCAACGAAAATAAATGCGACAATATTGATGCAAGATAAAATCCAAAAACTGATATAAGAACCAAGACTGGACATATAGCCGTATGATAGATTTATGATAAAGCAGGCCAAGAGACCAAAACTAAAGGCGAGTGAAGAGCCGGTGCTGCGAACAGCCGGTGTGAAAACTTCGCCCAAAATTGTCATAGGAACAATGCTGAGACCTGAAAAAAGGAAACAAGATTTATT
Organism: Thaumatotibia leucotreta; assembly: GCA_025490895.1. Taxonomy (NCBI): domain Eukaryota; kingdom Metazoa; phylum Arthropoda; class Insecta; order Lepidoptera; family Tortricidae; genus Thaumatotibia; species Thaumatotibia leucotreta. Next base: position 13,025 of record JALPQI010026771.1, read on the forward strand.
TCTGATACCTAATAAATAGACAGGTATCTACCTACACATTAGAACGAAGCAAATTTTTGTGTTAAAGCTGTTACAATTAATGCTCACCACAATTATAGCTAAGTAAAAATGTGATTAATATTCCTAGTGGTAACCATCCTAAAGATTGCGCCACTGCACCTTGCTTCACAGTATCTAGATAGAAGTACATTCCCAGAGAAGCCTGTAATTATAAAATAAAAATTCAGTATACCGCTTTAATTTAATCACCCCAAGTATTTCTTTAGCTTTTAAAATAAATAGCATACCATAAAGGTTTGACTAAGGTACTTAATCTTTATGATAAAAACACATTAATATATTCTAATTGGGATTCAAACCCAGAAACTCCAACTTTGTGGGTCACTTGTTACCGACCGAGCTACGAAAGACATCAAATATTTACTTAAGTAATTTTGTCAAAATAATCGACAACTTACCAAAGTAATTCCGCAAAATGATGTGGAAATTAATAGTAAAATTTTTCTTCCAGACTTTTCAATCAGAAATGGCGTGCATAAAATACCAACCAGTTCTACAACACCAAGTACTATGGTCCCAATATATGGAGCTACTGAAGAATTTGCACTTTTAAAAATGCTTGTGGCATAAAATGCTACTGTCATTGCACCGCTGCCATTTTGTAAAACGAAAAGAATTCCTGTGATGAATAAAGATTTTCTGTTTATTTTCTCGGTGAATATTTCCCTCCAACTTTGAGTGATCGTCCTATTTCGGCTTTCTACATCATTGGTCATGATTTTTAACTCTTTCTCTATATCTTCACTTCTTCCCAGTTGCCGAAGAGTAGATTTTGCGGTTGATATGTTACCTATGGAAGAAAGTAA
>JALPQI010026773.1:0-11134 GCA_025490895.1 Thaumatotibia leucotreta
CATCCCAAACGCCACGGCAGCAAAGGTCTCCCCGAAGTCCGCAGTCACCTTCCGTGATGAGGGGTTCTTTGACTACATTCCCCCAGGCGTGCTGACATAGCTCACAAAATAAGTCCCGGATTTCGTTGTGACGGCGTGTAATTAATCCGCCAGTTTTACAGCAGAGAGCGTGGTCCACGTCAAAAACATCATTGCCGCAGCCGTCACATGATTTAGGCATGGAGATAGGTGTTCTGTGGTATCTTAGTGCCAATGCATCTCTGAATTCCATTGGGGATAGGTCAAAGTGGTCTTTTCTTGTAGGGATAACCGAGAGCCAAGTAGACGATTTAGTTTTAGTTTTCGTGAAAATTGAACGTTCGACAGCACGTTTTTTGTTAGGAGAAAGTTTATTTAAAATAGAGTCCAAAGTTACATCATCTTGAGAATTTTTAATTTTCCGGCATTCCTTTCTTGAATGTCCGAGGGACATGTGATGTTGAGTGAGGTCCAGTTCATTATTTTCAATTAAGGCGGATGAGAGGATTGAACAGCCATTTTTTGAGGTTTCATAATTTAAGTTTGTCATTTTAGAAAGTGCGGGGATGGCTAGACCGCCTTTGTGTACAGGTAATGAAAATAAGTCCGCTTCTAGTGAAGTTATCTCACCACCTAGTAGGTTTGGTAGAAAACTGGTGCGTAAAATATTTGTTAAACAATCAAAGGATAGATTAGCATTTTCTAATACTCTTAGTAAAAGTATTTAATGCTCTTCCAGACAATGTTAGAGACCTCCCTCTTAATTTGTTTAAAGCTCAACTCTATCGTTGGCTAAAAGAAAAGTTATTTTATAGGATTAATGACCTGTTCTGCATGAGATAGTACTACGTGGAAGATAGATCTGTATAATTATGTAGTTAAGTTTAGTTAAGTTTAGTTAACTAAATATTTGCATGCTAAAATAGCAAAATATGTTTTTAGTTCAGATTTATGTTAACCACACCATCTTATTGTACCATATTTTGAGCAAATAAATGATTATTATTATTATTAAATGTTAGCTGCCCTTTTCCTTTACGCCAGTTTAGAGGCAGAACCAACTACCTATTTCGATAAAACATCTTTTAGCAAGTACAGTCGAGGAGTTTAATTTCCTCCCCATTTCGTACCTTGTCACAGTGACAATCAATATGAAAGCTGATAGGACTGTCATATTATACCTACTATGACAAGGTACAAAATGGGTAGGAAATTAAATTCCTCGACCGTACCTAGTGTTCTATGCCGCTAACATAAATTTGTCAAAACTAATTTCAAGTAAATAGTTGGTTCTGCCTCTAACGTCGGGTTAGAGTCTAACCCGACGTATATGCCTGGAGAAAAGGATAGTGATAAGTTTATCTGACGGATATAATTATTATTTGTGTGTAGGTGGATTGATGGCGAAGCTGGAGTCCGCTGGTAGGACCGGCCATTGTGGCAAGCCGATAATTATTGTCATTTTCGATCTTATCGATATGTCTATAAGACCAAAAGGGACAACGATACTTGTTACGAGAGGTTTATGAATATGGCACTGGTCTCACCGCGAGCTACTAAGCTATGAACTATCGGCTATAAACACGAAGCTATCACCGCCGGGCTAGTATCGCCGTATCGTTTTTTTTTCACGGGAGTGCGTATCTTTTGCTCGTGTTTATAGCCGATAGTTCATAGCTTTGTAGCTCGCGGTAAGACCAGTGCCTAAGGGGGTTAGTTTATATTTTATTATTTACTTTATTTAGGTGTAATCATGTTATCTATTTTTAAATATATTAATTAACTTTAAATTGTTATACCATAAACATTACATAATAAAAGTTATCAAACTTTCATAATATCAGATTTATTATTCTTAAGCTTACATAATAAATAAGAATTAGGTATAAATATTAACACAGTATAAAGTTTATGACAACATAAATAATTTCATTAACAGGGGGGCTAGCATATCTGACGACTCATGTGTCTCTTTTTAATAAATATAATCGAAAAGAGACGTGTAGCTGTGAGTTGCTGTCAAACACAAATGTGCTAAGGCCGCAGATCAGGCGTTAGTACGTAATAGTTTTATGAAGCTAAGAGCAGTGACTAGGATCTGTTAGAGAGCATTTGCAGTTGGTATTCCTTCTTCAATTCTTTCAGGTTCGCTTCTAGCATCGCCACCTGTTAAACAAAAACTTATCATAATACAAAATCCTGGTTTTAGTGGCTATGCGTACAGATAAATTCACTAAGGCTGCGTTTCTACCAGAGATGTACGAGAATGTGTTTCCATACAAATGACACCTATTAATAACTGGAGCGAGGTGTCATTTGTATGGAAACACATCCTCGCACATCTCTGGTGGAAACGCAGCCTAAAGCTGACACGAATGGACTGAATGATAAAAAAATAAAAAGGTTTATTTCCAAATTAAATGTACACAAGGTTACAATTTATACTGACCCCCACACTAGGCTAGGCCTGTCCCGTGAGGAATGAAATGAATGACTATCATTGTGTGTATGCGGTCGTCCTATACCAACCTGTATCTATTGTCATTTTGACATACACACAAACACATAAATATACAGGGTGGTCCAAACCTTGACGTCAAAAAATTTTTTTTAGGTTCCCTACGTCATGGGCTATCAGAATATACCCCATGTATGTTAGCCGATTTTTTGTAGTTTTCGAGTTATGAATTTTTGAAAAATTTTTTTTTTTGAGAAATTCTGGAATGATGAAATTTATTGATAAAAAAAACTATTGGGTTTTTTAAATATTTTCTTTCTGTAAAAGTATAACTACAAATAAAGCATTAACTGACAAAAAAATTAGCGTCCTCACTTTGATACAAGTAGGATAAAAAATACCAAATTCAAAATTTTACGTTAAAAATGCATGAAAATAGCATTAATGTACGTAAATAAAAAAAATAAAACATATCCCAAGGATTTTTGGTAATGTAAAGACAACCCTAGACCTTAAATCTTCGTAAAAGCAAAAAAAAAGTGATACTTAATAATGAGGATTTTTCGGAGTAGTCGGTCAAATAAATTAAAAAAAAACTTAAAATTTTAAAGTAGTAAAAAATGACTGGAATAACTACACAAATTGAGTTTTCGTGGTATTTTCTGTCTTTGTTTATTGATAAGAACAACAAAAGAGACGAAATTTCACTTTATTTTTAAATTAAAAATGTTGAAGTTTTTTTTAAGTTTATTTGACCGACTACTCCGAAAAATCCTCATTATTATGTATCACTTTTTTTTTGCTTTTACGAAGGTTTAAGGTCTAGGGCAGTCTTTACATTACCAAAAATCCTTGGGATATGTTTTATTTTTTTTATTTACGTACATTAATGCTATTTTGATGCGTTTTTAGCGTAAAATTTTGAATTTGGTATTTTTTTATCCTACTTGTATCAAAGTGAGGACGCTAATTTTTTTGTCAGTAAATGCCTTATTTGTAGTCATACTTTTACAAAAAGAAACTAGTTAAAAAACCTAACAGTTTTTTTTTTTATTAATAAATTTCTTCATTCCAGAATTTCTCAAAAAAATTTTTTTTAAAAATTCATAACTCGAAAACTACAAAAAATCGGCTAACATACATGGGGTATATTCTGATAGCTCATGACGTGAGGAATCTAAAAAAAATTTTTTGACGTCAAGGTTTGGACCACCCTGTATAACTTTCTGTCACTTACTCAATCCATTCGTGCCAGTTTTCGTGAATTTACCTGTATGTTTAGGGTAAACTCTCACTTGGTCAACATACATACATACATCATCAGCCTATCTCAGTCCACTGCTGGACGTAGGCCTCTCCTATTAATTATGCGTAGACGCATTAGGAGTAAATGCCCATAATCGCCACGCTGGGCAAGCGGATTGGAGATCGCAGTAATCTAATAACAATGTATCTTTTAAAATATTATCGAAACGCGTACTGCGTACGAGTACGCGTCGGGCTTTGGCCGAGGGTGCTCCGGACTAGGACCCCTTTAATGGGTCGAAACATATCGAGCAATCATCGACTTAAGTGTGAGTAACCCGGTTCGATAATATTTTAATATGTTTGAGTGTTAGTTATAATTCTAAATCTTTTTAGTACAGATGGTGTGTTTTTTAGGCTCTAGTGGGAGAAGTGTGTCATTTTACGTCAGGTCTAAAACTTCGGAGGGTCATCTGTACTAAAAAACGTCGTACCAGACACGTGCAAAAACGAAATTCGTAACTCGTGTCGATTTAAAAGACTCCCTATCGGTCGTGTTTTAAAACATCGCCACTCGTTTCGAATTTCATGCTTTTTTTTTATGATATAGGTGGCAAACGAACAGACGAATCGCCTGATGGAAAGCGATTAACGTCGCCCATGGACACCCGCAACACCAGAGGCGTCGCAAATGCGTTGCCGGCCTTTAAGGTGGGAGTACGCTCTTTTCTTGAAGGTTTGAAGGTTTTTCGCACTTGTGTCGTAATGTACTATTTACTCACCTCTTCAAACCTCAACTCCCTTCTAGCTTCCTTAATATAGCCTCTAATAATGTTCATCTGCTCCAAAATAGGGTTATTCTCATCATGGTGAAGCTCCGGTTGGCTCGGCCCGGCCGCTACGTTCCCTAAGACCCCCTCTTGCTCCATACGTTCCCGTTCCTTCTGTATCTGTCGTTCGGCGCGCTCGTACCGTTGTCTTCGGACTTCTTCTATTTGGGCCTCCGTTGGGAGCTTTCTGAGGGAGAGCAGTTCTTCCTGAAATGTAAAAAGTCTAATAAAAAGAGATGATATAAATACTAAGGTGCATTTAAACCAAAAGAGCATTCGCTGTTCTAGCGCCCGTTCTAAGAAATAAACCAATCACGTTTTTTGTACCGATCGAATTTCGTAGAGTGGGAGGTTAGAACAGTGAATGCTCTTTTAGTTTAACCGCACCTTTAGATGTCATGTACCAAAGAAAAAAGATTAGGTCACCAACAAATAGACGTGTTATGAAATGTTACAAGTGAAAGATATTTAAAGTTTGATATTTTTTGGAATGAAAATAGTTAGAATTAGCCTTCCGCCAGCTTATGCCCATTTAGGATTGATTCTGACATTTATTTAAATACCTAAAATTTGACTTTGCTGGGCCGGCAACATGCTATGCTTGCATAGTTTGTTGATGAATTCCACCAGCTGATGCCCGTTTAGGGTAGATGCTGTTTGACATTTATTGAAATACCAAAACTTATGTACAGTAAACCTGTATTAACACTTTTACAACCAGGCAAAATTTTGAACAATACCCCAGAAACCGACAATACCTGCTAGGCGGGCAAGGACGTGAAATTCAATCGTTCGCCGCGAACCCGCTAGGCGGGCACGTCTGACGCTCAGGGTTGTGCCAAATGAATTTTGTATACGTGATACAGCTACGATAAACTTTTCTTAAATAGAGTAACGAAGTGTACAATAGAGAAGCATCTTTTAATACGAATATTTCACGAGTGCGAAAGAGACTCAATCAATGAAACACGTACGAAACAATATTTGAGCAAGACCATCCGGTGCGTGGTGGTGCTAAAATAACTTTATTATCGGTTTTAAAAATAGATTACGATGTCCCAAAAGAAAGTAATTAGACTTGCAATTTTTTCTTTTAGTAGCAGCCCTGAGGTAGCGAAAAAGCAATGCGTGCCCGCCTGGCGGGCACTCCGGCGTAGCATGTAGCTTTATAGCTCTTGCCCGCCTAGCGGGTACGCCGGCATCTGAGCGAAGTTTACGAGTGCCTACCTGGCGGGTACGCGGTGTCGAATGTGTTAATAGTTACCTTAATATAGCTAGTGGCGGCTTGCCGTATAGCGGCATACAGTTTGGCCTGCCTTGTGCCCTGTTGGGCCGGGAAGGAGTAAGATATACTTACTGAGAGTGTCAACGCCTTCCGCCAGCTTATGCCCATTTAAGGTAGATTCTGATTGATATTTTTTTTTATATGGGCACAACAAAGTGGCTCCACTCCACCTGATCGTAAGTGAAAAGTAGAGCCCAAATCGCAGCGGCAACGAATTTTTATTATTTGAAATACCAACAATTTTATTATAATAAACTTGTAGTTACCTTACTTTCCTTATGATTATAATAAACTTGTAGTTACCTTACTTTCCTTATTATTTGAATAAACTTGTAGTTACCTTAATATAGCTAGTGGCGGCTTGCCGTATAGCGGCATACAGTTTGGCCTGCCTTGTGCCCTGCTGGGCCGGGAAGCAGGAGATATGCTTGCTGAGGGTGTCGATGCCTTCAGCCAGCTTGCCGATGCGGCCGCGCATCGCGTTCACGTCTGACAGGTTGTAGGTGCTCTCTCCGTCGAAGAGGCTTTGACACATCTGCGGATTGGTTTGAGATGATAGTGAGATGGTTTGAGGAGGTTATGTGAATCTTAACGGCTAAGTGCAAGCGTTTTATCGTTTTGATTACTCGCTAGTTAATGTTCCTTTCGGAAATTTTATCTTTTTTTATGTAATAATATTTAAAAAAATGTATGTTTGTGGAACTCTCTGGGGGAGGCCTATGTCCAGCAGTGGACGTCAATTGCCTGATGATGATGATGTTTGTAATGTTTCATACTAAAGAAGTTGTTTTTGTGTTTTTTTTTTAATGCAAGTTTTTTGAATAAAATAATTCGATTAACACAAAAATTTGTTGATAGTATTTATAATTGTGTAAACTAAACATACCTCCCTTATATAAATTTTGAATTATTATAAAAAACATTGAAGACTTCATTACACAAAAAGCTTCCCATGACTTTAATGAACAGCAGCCCTACAGCGAACACCAAAAATTCGTAAATTTCGGGCAATATTTCATTCCAACGAAGGCGTCATTAGCATTAGAGTCATCATCATCATCATATCAGCCGAAAGACGTCCACTGCTGAACATAGGCCTCCCCCAAAAATGGTCACAATGACCGATGAAATTTACGATCTTCCGTGTTCGCGGTAGTAGGCCAGTCTTTAAAAGAACTAATAACAATAATTTTATTTAAGTAATTTTAAGTAAAGGTTCTTCAATGTATATTGTTGTTATTGAGTTTATGATAAATCAATGATTGGGTAATCTATATGACTTACCTTTTCATACATAGCCACAGCCGGTTTAGCCTGATCCATTAACCCTCTCATCTGCTCATATGACTGCACAAGAGCTGTTTTAGCGTTCCGGCTCTCTTGCACTTGTTTCCGGAGCTCTATGAGGTTGTAGCAGTGCTCGCAGAGGCGGAGGCCTGTCTTCTCCGTCACCTCATGGTCCGAGGGCACTAGGGGCACTGATGGGTCTATTATAGATCCTGAAATGAGTAGAAATAGAATGTAATGAGTAATTACAGGTAAAGTAATGATTTATCTTTGGATGCAAATCTTGAAATCAAATGTAAAATCAGGGATTGTAACCGGCTTTTTAGAAAAATCTCGAAATAGCCCAATATTTTAACCCTTAGGTGCATATGGTATCACACATTTTAATTCTGAAATGACTTATGTAAACAATCGATGCCCATTAGAACTCTGTTGCTCAGTGTGTCAGTAGCAATTGATTACTTATTTGGACATGTGTCATTTCGGTCGTATCATTTACGAATTTTATGATACTGTATGCACCTAAGGGTTAAAATGTTTTATACTCTTTATATGTATAGTCCTCAATATTTTATGTAATTAACAACATCGTTTAACAATTACTCCAATAACAAAAAAATATACAGAAGAATGAAAAAGAACGAAATTCGAACTGTTTTTTTATATGGGGAAAAACCCGATCCCTGTGTAAAATATTCAATAAACATTGTTTTAATTGTTTTATATAGACAACTGTGGAAATACTCAGAGAATTCATTGACACTGTCATTGTTTCTATTGTTACATGATTATTGATTATAAATTAGAGTTCATTTTCAGATTTCCTTATTAGGAGCAGAGATGGGCAAAATTTATTTGAATGACGAATAACGAATAAGAATAAAAAAAATCATCGCGAATGACGAATGAAATTGTCGAATGATTATTTTTATTCGAATAGATTATTCGTAGAATAATTTAATCGCGAATAATTTATTCGTCGAATGAATTTTCACGAATAATTACTAAAACAAAGTCACTTTCTGCAGTCTTGTCTGTCCCTATATATGGTCAGATCCTTAAAACTACGCAATACGCAATGGATTTTGATGCGTTTTTTTTAATAGTAGTTATTCAATAGAAAGGTTTATAAATGTATGATGCATGCATAATATAGTATAAGTACTGATAAATTTTGAGGATTCTCATGAGATGTCGTAGATACATTTTTTTGCGCTTAAATTGCAAATAATGTTCTTATATCTTCCGCACTATTTCTTGTGAACATGATTAATTCTATTGTTTGCTAGAAAATAAGCCTAAAAAGGTTTCAGGTTAGGGTTTGCATTTGGCGCATCTATTATAGGGATAATTAAAAGCAAACATATTTTAGAATCAACATGGATTTATTATAATTTAGGATTCCCTCAGAAGCATGCAACTGATAAGAAAATACGGGTTTCTCGCTCATAAATATACCCGTCTCTTTCTAGGCTAATAGAAAGTTACTTTGTGTATGACTAACCCATTGTTTCGCTAATTATACTTACTACCTGGGTTTATATATTACCCCGAACCCTTAACATTCTTTAGCGTGCTAGAACTTAGAACAAATTACAGTATTCACGATTTATGTTAAATATTATGCTTGATGTTGTTTAATTTAATATAATGCAACAGAAAAAATATGTTTTTCGTAGATTTATTCGAATGAAAATAACGAATAAATCATTCGTCATTTCAAAACCAGCAGAATAATTCATTCGCGAATAAATTATTCGCGAATAAAGAAATCGTGAATTATTGTTTATTCATATAATTATTCCGATAAAAATTTATTCAAATAATGCCCATCTCTGATTAGGAGTACTTCTGTAGTTTTACATATTTATCCTTAAAGTACAGTGAATACCAAATGCAGTTAAATACTTTGTAGTGACCGAAAGTAAACAAATAGTTTAGTTTGCCCTATGTTTATTATTACATATTATTAAGCAGGCAGGCAGCTATAACAACTGATGTCACCTGTATTTAGATTTCTTTATTGCTAAGTTGTGGATATGTGTGTGCTGGTCTAGCTTATTTTATACTAGTGACCCACCCTGGCTTCGCACAGGTACTATACCTACTTAAAAACCTTCCTCTTGAATTACTCTACCTATTAAAAAAAATCTCAAAATCCGTTGCGTAGTTTTAAAGATTTAAGCATACAAAGGGACATATGGACAGAAAAAGTGACTTTATTTTATATTATGTAGTGATAAGTTGACATTTGAAGCACGGACTACCACCAATTTAGTATGGTGTACTGAACTGTTTAGCCACAATAACAGCTACAAAGTATTTGACGCTGACTGTACTATGGCTATGGCTGATTCTTGTACTACTTTGTATTCAAAATAATGGTATAAGATTGCTTTCCTAACAGAGAATGTGCATGTTTCATAAAGAATTGAAATGCACAGAGAAAAGATCTTAATCTTGAGAAAATATACTTACTAGCTACATTAATATCTAGGAATGTGGAGCAGTCATGGCACAGTATGGAGCCACAGAGCCGGCAGTGGTGCTTGCGGCGTGTCAGGTTGAAGGCCTTCGCACAATTGGGGCAGAGCTTCACCGATGTACCATCCAGCCACGGAACTACCTGTAATTCCAGTTGTACTAGTAACACATCAGTATCTACCTTAAGTCTAAGTTCAGTTTCGAAAGGAATCCTACAAATGCATGCATAGCAAAAAAAATCATGTATTTAAAAACAGTACATAGTTTTGTCTACTTTATTATTTGAAAATTTCCATGCAGGAGTATCAGGTAAGTAATATGACTGACCATAATATTAAACCATGTAGAAAGGCAATGAACCTAAACAATTCTGAATTGAGAAACGCAGTCAAGCTTAAACGTAACCAAAACTAAATCGTTTATTTTAAAAACTGACCTCTTGTTCATGCTGTCTCCTCTGATTAGGTTCAGTAGGCATATTTCCCACCAATTTGTCTAGTCTAATCAACAATTTGTTAGTCTCGGTAGCATATCTCTCCAACCTTGCCGATCTCACACCTTTGAAGTAATCTGTCGAACTTCGAGATAGTCCAACAGTCTGCTCTTCATATGATTCATAATAGTCCTGGGAATTAAACTTCAACGCACGATCAAAAGTCTCCTGAATATCCGCATCGTCATTATTAAGTATAATCTTCTTTGCTTTGCCAAATATCTCCTTTAGAGACCTCAAAACATCCTGCTCTTCTTGGTGCAAACTCTCGAAGTGATTCGTAAGTTGCGAAGCGGTTTTCAAGTCGGCCTTGCAAATAGGACAAAGGAAACCCTCCAGAATCTCCTCGTCATTAGCCGTCGCCATCGTTACGCACTGATTTCTACATGCAGATGATAAATAAACATTCAAGTTGAGTTAATTTCTAGCGCAAAAAAGAAATCCTCCCATTCCACTGCTGATTAGTGCGCGTTTGTTTATTGCAAATTAGACATTTTGTAATGAATTGTTTAGTCTATTGCTTTCTGATGAATTCCTTTAATAAACATAAATTCAGTAGAATTTTGCCTTTAATCAATTGATCATATCTATTATTAATCGTTTGTCAGTAAAATGTGTTGGTGGTTTGAATATTTATGTATTATTTTACCAAGTAATCGCCTTACCGGGATCCAATCGGAATTCAACAAAAGAATGCAATCACAATGCAATCACAAAACGTTACAAACGTCATTAGAACTATTTAAGGAAATTATTAAGACGCTTTATTTTTTTGACTTATTTGGCTGAATAGACATGCCAACTGCCGTAGCCCATACCCAAACGGAATATAAAGAAAATAAGCGTACGGTAAGCAACACAAATTTAAAACATGACTTTATTTCGATGATCCGTATTTACATGAGGTTACGGCATTTTATGACAATAGACATATTTCTGTCGGTATTTCAATTTTTAAGTGTCGGATACGTGACATTACAAATTGCTTTCACATTTATTATTGAAAATAAGGGCTAAATATTAAAAAAGAAAGG
>JALPQI010026774.1:0-11567 GCA_025490895.1 Thaumatotibia leucotreta
ACTAACTCGAGTCATACTCTTCTAACACTCTCGTTAGTAATTCCGTACTTACCCCCCTCGATGCACAATGTACTATTATGAATAAGGGGGTAAATGTAAAGTATAGTGATGTACTCACGCCTGCCCTTCTGCATCTTGAATATGTTAGAGACGGGCGCGGCGGGCGGCGGCCCGCTCGCCGGCGGCGCTAGCGGCGGCGCCAGAGGCGACGACGCGCTGCAACGAAACAAATACGAGCATTCGATGGGCTGTCCCGTACAAAGGCGTGTATATTCCGATAGTTTTCAAATACGAGCATTCGATGGGCTGTCCTGTAGAAAGGCGTGTATATTTCGATAGTTTTCAAATACGAGCATTCGATGGGCTGTCCCGTACAAAGGCGTGTATATTCCGATAGTTATTCGATATTTCTTCCAAGTTATAAGTTTAGTACATTACGAGAAAAGTGCGAAAAACATGAAATTCGAAGCGAGTGGCGACGTTTTAATTTAAAACATCGCCATCGTGTTGAAAATTAGATTTTTAGTACAGATGGTGCCTTTTTTAGACTCTAGTACAAATAGTGTGTCATTTTACATCAGATCCAAAACTTCGGAGCGCCATTTACACTAAAAAACGTCGTACGATACATATGCGTAAACGAAATTCGTAACTCGTGTCGATTTCAAGCTTCTTCGGTCATGCTTTAATTTCTCTCCACTCGTCTCGTTTTCGTTTATTTATTTCGGACTTGTATCGTATTACAATGCATATGCTGAGAAAGTGCTGTTTTTAAGGGTAAACTTACTTTTCCGCACGTGTGCAATGAATTTTCATAGTAATTTTCCGCAAGGCCTGATTGGTAATGCCGAGATGCCGTCTGGTTTTCCTCGCATCATGCATTGTAAAATGTTGTATAATACACATATTGAGATGTAGGCTTTCCACACTGCATCACTATACAGGGTGGCCCATTCAAATCGGTCAGTATGGAAAAGTCCGAAACTATGAGACATAAGAAGATTTGTTCTTAGGAACCATGTCACCGATTTTGATAAAAAGAAAAACTGCATTCATGCATTTGAAAAAAACACTGTACCCAGCCAGGGAATCGAACCCAGTTGTTTTGAAAAAAAAATAACTTACACTGTTTCTATTCAGATATCGTTTGTCCAAGTTTTAAGGTCTCTAAGAAACATGATGTCGAAAAGGAATGGAATTCATTATTTTCACGTACTTACATTTATTTTACTAGGTGTTTATTGTGTAAATCTAAAGAAAAAAAGTTTTTTTTTTACATATTTAGCAACGCAGTTTTTCTTTTTATCATAATCGGTGACATGGTTCCTGAGAACAAATCTTCGTATGTCTTATAGTTTTTGACTTTCCCATACTGACCGATTTGAATGGGCCACCCTGTATACTGTATTATATCGTCGGTTGACAATCAAAGCTCACTATAAAAACTGTCACTACCCTTAGCAACCTCGTATGTCAGTATTGAATCACAACTGAGATACGAGCTTTATTTCAAGTAGGTATTTGTTACTTAGTGAGTTTTGCTTGTCAACCGACAATATGGGACATCGATGGCAGCTGTGAGTTCGATACAGCTGACAGGATTGACTTCATAGCGGCCGAGCACTTTAATAGGAGTGGCCTACATCCAGCAGTGGACTGAGATAGGCACTGGTCTCACCGCGAGCTACTAAGCTATGCACTATGGGCTATACAGGGTGTTTGGGATAACGATGTAGGAATTTGTGGAGGTGGTAAAGGAGACTAATTGGAAGAGTTTGAACCCTATTTACCTTAGTCCAATATGTGACAGTTTTTTTTAATTCACGTTTTTCAAAATGTTATGTTTATACCAAAAATTTACTTAAAAAGTTAAATTTAAAACAAAATATGCAATAAATTAGCATTGATTTTTTTATAATTAACATAACAATTAGTTGAGTAATAAATAAAAAAAAATTTAACTCCCACTTGCCACACACAACATTTTTTTTAATAATTTTTCTAGTTCATCATTATTGATTTCTAACAGTAAATTAAACTTTATCGGCCTGTGAAAAAAAAGTAGCCGGGATATGAGTCTTCCTATTCGTGTAAAAACATGCTTGATTTTCTAGGTTTTCATTACAAAAAAAAGTACAACAAAATAGCAATTAGTTTAAAAGTTATCGCCGATCAATTGTTGAACGCCGTCACCAAACAAAATAAGTTTCTTGTAACGTATGCGGAATGAAATCTGCACGTTTAATATTATATTAAATAAATGATATCATTATTATTTTCTTGAACATGTACGTTTTTTAATATCGATTTTAACAAGTATTCATGCAAGATAAAAACTACTTGAATCCAAAGTGTATAACTTTAGTTTTATGATACTTTATCCATTGATGTCGAAAAAACAAATGTTAGCATTTTTCTTGCCTCTAATTTTATCTTCTGTAGGAAAACTTTTTAAATAAAAATCCTTTGCTCATTATATTTCATATTCTTGTTAATTGGTCCATTGATACTTACTTATTATGCTAAAAATATTTAATTGAAATTAGCTATAAGTCGTTCACCGTGACATCCGTTACTGAAAAAGCAGTGTTTTTTACACTTTTTGATCAAATGGCGAAGTCATATTTTCAAAGTTGTTTATTTTTATTTTCCGTGTTGATAGGCTTGCTCTTTGTTTATGTTTCGTAATGCCCATGGTTTGAGGATGTTTTTCATCAATTTTGTTGTCATATATAGAAGTATTTCTGAGCTCCCTGTTCGATTTTGTGCTTCGGGTTAACGTAATTTCCTTTATTCGAGCTCTTTTTGAAAAGTGGCTGTAGCCAAATTGTTACATTACACTAGGGTTTCTAATATCATTTATTGGAAACGAAAAGAATGCGAGATTTTTATAAAACAGTGTTTCAAATCTTGCCTTCTTCTAAAAAATCAGAATCATCGTCGATTTTGGCCTTAGCAAATGTGTCGTGTGGAAAATACATGCAGTTGTGCGACATTGTTCTACTCAATTGGCCATAATTTCTAAAGAAAGATGCCAAACCCGACAAAACTATCCAATTTAATTAACAATTGTATACAAATTAATTTAGCATTGAGACACAAGTTAAATTTAATTTTTTTATTTTGTTTTTACTTGTTCAAAATTTGTGCAAATTTCACTCCGCATACGTTAGTTAGTAGGCAAGTGTGAGTTCAATTATTTTTTTATTTAAAAAAAAACTGTCACATATTGGACTAAGGTAAATAGGGTTCAAACTCTTCTAATTAGTCTCCTTTACCTCCTCCAGAAATTCCTACATCGTTATCCCAAACACCCTGTATAAACATGAACAAAAGATACGCACTCCCGCGTAAAAAAAAGACATGGCAATACTCGCCCAGCTATCAGCTATCACCGCCGGGCGAGTATCGCCATGTCTCTTAGGAGTGTCTAATAGGAGAAGCTTACGTTTAGCAGTGGACTGAGATAGGTTATGATCATACCTGGGATAACTCGGGGCATTTATACGAAAGTGATGTAGCAAAATATTTTATCGACTAAAAATATATCGATGTTACTGTGAATGACAACATCAAAATGTTATTCGGCATAAGTAAATATTCATGTCAGCCTCTGTAGCCTAGTTGGTAGTGACCCTGCCTACGAAGCTGGAGGTTCCGGGTTCGAATCCCGGCGAGGGCATTCTTTGTGTATTTATTTATCACAAATGTTTGTTCCTTGGTCATGGCTGTGTATGTATCTAAGTATCTATACGTATCTATCTATTATATATATCGTCGCCTGGTACCCACAACACAAGCCTTAATTGAGCTTACCGTGGGACTAGGTTGATTTGTGTAAGATGTCCCAAGATATTTATTATTTATTAGGTACTTACTCTTCAATTAATATAAAAAATAAATTTAAACGGGTAGTTACGCGTTTATTTTAAAACAGTTTTCAAAATATATAATTAATATTAAAATATCAATATTTAAATTGTCATTTTGATTAAAATTACATCTGCATACTTTACTATCTGAAGAGGCCCGATATTAGATATGACATAGAACCTCTGTACTGTAATCGAGAATGTTCAATAAGCACATCTTTTATTATAATTATATCGACATCTTTTTAAACGATATCAAATCCTTATAACTTGCCCCCAGTTATCCCAGGTATGGTTATGATGTGAATGAGCTAAGGTACTCACTGCATGGCCGGTATGTCGGCGGTCTTGGGCGGCGGCGGCGGCGCCGACGCCGCTTCATCGCCGTCGGCGTCTAAGTTCTGCCAGCGCTTGTTCACGGCGTCCCACACGATCTAGACAATACAATTGTTGGTATGGTTCGTGAAAGTGATGCTTGGATTGTTTTGAAGTTAGCTTCATTCCAGGCTTCAAGCTAGCGGGTATTTCCAAAAATATATATACAGGGTGGGAATGAGTATAGCGACTGACTTTACCAATGCATTTTTGATGTCAAAAGAAGTAAGAAATATTATGACACATAATGTCAATTTCGGACAAAAAATATATTTTTTTAATTCTTTTTTGTGATTTTTGGATTTTTTTTATACATAATAATAAATTGTAGGGAAAGAACTTTTTTCCAATGATTTTTTTTTTTAGTTGAACATGTTTCTGATACTTTTTTGTCATTTTCTCTAACTTTCGTCAGTGAGTATGTCAAGATGAAAACTATTAGTGTAAGAATTTTAATCGTGCAGTCATTTATCAGTAACTTATGATAAAAATAGTTTTTTGAAAAACATGTCATTATGTCTTAAACTAAGCCGAATCCAGAAAAGTTCATATGACATTATAGCCTCAAAATGTGGTCAGGAATACACCTTTCAAGTCTGTTGGTATACTCACGAACACCCTGTATATTCCAAAGGGCGACGTCCTCGTAATTCAATGAAAGACTTGAGGACAAACTGAAACTTTTTCCTTCACTAATTTGTTTACTATCTATCTGTTCATTGAAATGTATATGGAAATAATCAATCTTCGCAAATATTAGTGTGTACGTGTGTGTGTGTGTGTGCGTGTGTCAGTCTGTATATGAATAAATTTTCATCGCATTCCTCGGTTTCGATAAAAGCCAGTATCATAGACACGCACTGTATATGGTCGCAGGTAATGCAGGTATAGCAGCATACTGTTCGTTTACCTTTTGTCAAATGCGAGTACATGTATAAATAACCATTTTATTGCTGAAATTGTCACAATATAATGTTAATGTTCCCAAAAGAGCAAGGATTGTGACGACTAGAGTACCGTTCCTGATACATTCCCCATGTTACTGACGAATAACTTATCATTTAGAAATAACTTGCAATATTCCCCATACATTGTTGGAAATGTTACTAGTAACGTCACATCAACTCGCTTCTGGGTCGGTATTATATTTATTTATTATTATTATTTATATTCATATGATTATATCTTTAAAACTACGCAACTGATTTTGAAGCGGTGCTTTTTAAAAAGTGATTCAAGAGGAAGGCTTTAATATTATTAGGGGCATTCCACGAGAATGAAGCTTACGTGACGTTTATACTATCTATGGCAGTTACGTTAAATAAATGCTCAAAGTTAGAAAAACTGTGTGAACGTGTAAGTTAAGTCCCGAAAAATTACCACACTAGAACTCGGGATCCTATCATTTTTAGAAGGACTAAAAGAACCGCGTTACGTAAGCGACGTTCTCGTGGAATGCTCCTATACCCGTGCGAAGCTAGTGTTTACCAGTGTCTAATAAATCTTATCATTATTATTCATTCGTTCATATCTTATATCCCTTTGTCTGGTAAGCTCCCGTTGCGGGAATGCCTATTTGGATTTTAATTAACTGACAGAAAGTTGAACTTTCAGCAACTTCAATGAAATGAATCGCCAGTTGAAGGGATAACAATTTTTTTTTCCATTGATTAATCAATACATACGGTTTATTTTCGTTCTATTCAAAGAAGTTAGCGTTTTCTACACATTTTATATGATTCTTGATTTTTTTATTTGGCGAAGAAAGGGTTAAAAAAGTGTAAATAGCAATATAGGAAAGTGTGCGGAAAGATATTAAAAAGCAATAAAAATAAAATATTTATTGAACAATAATTGTAATAGGAACAGAAAAAAGGAGTAGATATAACAAATATACATAGACGTACATACACATAATACAAAAGAAGGGGATTAATATACATATACTATACATATTATATTAATTAAATTAATTGTAGTTAGGCATTTGTATTTGTACTTGTTTTTTTATCAAATCCATATGTAATTAAATTACATAGGGTACTACATATATTGACTATTAACGGTATTATTAGACATAACTTTTTATATGATATAACATTATTTTTGTACAAACGGGAAAACATAAATATAATTATGATCTGACTAGAAAACATATTGCTTCGCTTCGTCTTCTAGATTAGAAATAAACACTCTGTAGTACCACAGCATATGGTCGCTAGCACATTCTAGAGAATTTATAATTCAAAACCTTCAATCTAAATTCAGTACTAAATTGATGACTCAGATGCTACTAACAAATAAAACATGGAAGCCGCACGCCATTCTAAATTGCCGTTCAAAAACGGTCCTGAATTTTAGTTGACAAGTGTCACCCCCTGTTCAATGCATCACGGCAATGAATTTGAATGTCAACCTATAAAAACTTAAACCGCCATTTAAAAATAGTTGTGTTTGGTCCATCAAAGTTTTGATTGGCGACATTCAATAAAAATTGCCAAAGATGTTGCGCCGAAATAAGCGCTATGTCCTGCCTATCTTGGTACAATTGAACAATCGGTTTTGGGAGTATTTTTGAGCTGGCGTTAGACGTCCATGTTATATATGGTCGCAGCTCAGATGAAATCGTTTTCAAGAAAAAATACTAAATTACTGTTCATTTCACGAACGACCACAATATCATTGATAATCTTTTTAGACGACTTAATTACAAAAGCGTAGGCATCTCTTTTCTCTCCCTACGCTTAAGCTTACTTACGGTGGAATTCTTGTCATCGGGCACTATCATCTAATTTGGCGGCCGTAGAATCAACTTTGTGATACTATATCTGTTATCTACAGTCGCCATTTTAGATATTCTATTACTGTATTTACGGCTTTAGCTAAGCTAGTAATATTAAATTTCCAATTTAAAGCCATTTGTAAAGTAGATTGATTATATTCATCATGAATCCATTACAGAAAAGTTTCACGTTTGTTAACCTCGTAAATGTAAATTACATCAAAATTTACTAATTCAAATGGAAATTTGTCTAATTGATTGAGACTCATGTACTTTGGGTAGAGCTGCGACCATATATAACATGGACGTCTAACGCCAGCTCAAAATGCCCCTAAAAGCAATTGTTCAATTGTGCCAAGATGGGCAGGACATAGCGCTTTTCTTAACACCGCGCATATTTCGGCGCAACAACTTTAACAAATGTTTAAAGAATATAGCCAATCAAAACTTTGATGGACCGATCCCAACTATTTTTAAATGGCGGTTTAAGTTTTTATAGGTTGATATTGAAATTCATTACTTGACAACTAAAATACAGGACTGTTTTTGAAAGGCAATTTAGTATGACGTGCTGCTTCCATGTTTTATTTGTTCGTAGTAATCATTATAACCACTTTACTTAAGATCTTTTTAGACAACTGAATTACAAAAGTGTAGGCATCTCCTTTCTCTCCCTACGCTTAAGCTTACTTACGGTGAACTTCTTGTCATCGGGCAGTATCATCTAATTTGGCGGCCGTAGAATCAACTTTGTGATACTATATCTGTTATCTACAGTCGCCATTTTAGATATTCTATTACTGTATTTACGGCTTTGGCTAACCTAGTTAGTAATGGGCTGATGGGTCGTTCCCGGTAACTTTCCCTACACAGTATTGGGAATATTTCCAAATGGAAACTTTCCCAATAGTAACTTTTGAAAATTACTGATAACAACCCTTCACTAAACCTAGTAATATTAAATTTCCAATTTAAAGCCATTTGTAAAGTAGATTGATTATATTCATCATGAATCCATTACAGAAAGTTTCACGATTGTTACATCAAAAATGACTAATTCAAATGGAAATTTATCTAATTCATTCAGACTCAAGTACTTTGGGTAGGAACCTTACAGGCATACATAAATTCACCTTTTGAGCCAGACACTTCAGAATTTGTATATCACAAAAGTGTAGGCATTTCCTTTCTCTCCCTCCGCTTAAGCTTACTTACGGTGGGATTCTTGTCATCAGGGAGTATCATCTGGTTGGGCGGGCGGAGTGTCAGCTTGGTGAATATGCCGCCGAGCCAGCCTGACTTCTTCTGAGGCTCCTGTTTCTTGGCGTCGGACTTCTTTGCCGGCTTTGGGGTGTCTGTGTCGCGGTCCGTCTGTTAACATCAAGATTGTGTTACAAGGGATCAAAATGGTATATTTTTGGCGTGGGCGTATATTGAATCCCTGAATGGAGCGACGGATTCCACAATTGTAAGTGGAATCCTGAGCGTAATGAAGGATTCAAGCGTTAACGCCCAAGACGAAATAATTTTGATACCATGTGACTGCTTTTCACACCATCATCATCATATCAGCCGAAAGACGTCCACTGCTGAACATAGGCCTCCCCCAAAGATTGACAATGACCGGTCCTGCGCCACCCGCCAGTGATGACATACGGTACTGAAACGTGGCCGCTTACAATGGGCCTGATAAGAAGGCTCAAAGTCACCCAAAGGGCAATGGAGAGGGCTATGCTAGGAGTCTCTCTGCGTGATCGGATTAAAAAGGAGACCATCTGTAGCAGAACCAAAGTAACTGAAATAGCTCTCCGAATCGCTAAACTGAAGTGGCTTTTCACACCAGCTATGAGAAAAATAAAAGATATATCACATATTCAATATTTATGCAAATAATCGATTCTGAAGAAATTTTTATCAATTATGAACGTACTGTTTATTTTCATATTTGGCAAAAAAAAGTCCTTGAACATAAAAGTGCCACTTTGATCCCACCAAGCAGGGAAGAAAAGACCCGTATTCGAATAGGTGGTGTGAAAAATAATGTTTATTACTTCATCATTCGTAGGCGAACTAAAGTTACTGACATAGCCCTCCGGATTAGCAAGCTGCAGTGGCAATGGGCAGGCCACATTGCACGCAGAGCAGATGGTCGATGGGGTCGAAAAGTGCTCGAGTGGAGACCACGGCTAGGCAAACGCAGCGTAGGACGTCCACCCACAAGATGGGCAGACGACCTTATGAAGGTCGCCGGGACACGCTGGATGCAGGTCGCATTTAACCGGTACGTGGAGGTCCACAGGGGAGGCCTATGTTCAGCAGTGGACGTCTTGTGGCCGAGATGATGATGATGATGATGATGACTTCTTCATTCATTTATCTCGGTCTAATTAGAACTGTCAAGTGTTATTACGTGAAGATGGCATTTGCAACAGTATCTAAAGTGAAATCCATAATCCCACGGATTAAATTGACATATGAATGACAGATAAAATGATACCAGGAACAGCTAAATAAAAATAGTGAAGGGTATATGTCGATATCAATATATCGACAAAAAGTAAAGTACAAAATAACAGACTAGTTTAAATAAAAATATTAGTTTCAAATAAGAGGTACAGTCGAGGAAATTGAATGTTTAGCACTTTGCAGTTCCAGATAATTTAGTTTGAGTTGTATGTAACTAAGCACGTCCAGTGTAAAATGAGCCATAAACTGCTAAACACTCAATTTCCTCGACCGTACTTTCGGTTTGTTAGACTAACCTTCTCGAAATGCCAAGAATATGTTTCATAATTCATAACCAGAGATCGGATTTTTGTGCGACATCTCATACTAAATGTCATCAAAATGACGTAAGTCACTAAGAATGTCGCAAATCCATCCGATCTCTGTTCATAACACACTTGTGTTTATTGACATGACTGTCGTCTTAAATTATATTGTTAGTCGATTCGATAATTACTTTTTCACCTTCCTTGCTCGGAAAGGGCTTTTTTTAATCTTTAAAAACAGATAGCAAAGTTGCGTTTTATCCACAAGAGTGCAAAGTTTGAACTTCCCTTAATTTTTTTAAATAAAAGTGTATTTTACATAGATCAGTTGTTTTTATTATGTTGTGTTCCCTCACTTAAGGAAGGTGAAAAGTTTTGTGTTACACACGGCTGCAAAGTTATTTTAGCTCGTGTGTATTGCAACACTCTATATGCTCAGGATTCTATTCATGAACCACTCGCTTCGCTCAGGATTCTATTTTCGAACCACTCGCTTCACTCGTGGTTCAACCATAGAATCCATTCGCTAGCTCATGGTTCAACCCTAGAATCCGTTCGCTATATCGTGTTGCAATTCCACACTCGGTTAAAATACAACTTAGCACCCTTGTATAACAAATAACTATTAAATAAGGTTAAAGTAATCAAGTCAGTACTCACATCAGCACTCGGCGGTCTATCGTCTTCGTAGTCATTATACAGCGATGGCCTACTAGCGGTGGCCCCAGGCATCGTGATCTGCGGCCTCTCCTCCGCCCCCGCCTCCGCGCCCGCGGCCGCCTCCGCTGGCGCCTGTGCCACACACGCACCGAATACGCAACGCAAACGTCTGACCGTCGATAGAGTACGTGTTATGTTAGTGTGTTGTGCAAGGTGAGTTTTGATGGATTGTCTCTCCCTGATGATTTTAGATTGTTTATTATGCAAAGGAATTGAGCATTGATAAGAAAGATGAATACTTTTAAAATTTCGAAATTATTTTATAATAAACTCTAAGGCAGATAAATATGGAAAATAACTCGACACTTCATACAAGCATGTCTGAATAATTTTCTATGTAAATTACCCGAATACGAGTATATCTAGTATTGGGTGAATAAAATATTTCTTGCGCATTATTACTTATACCTCGATATTTTTCTAGCAGGAACGAGAGACAAAATGAAACATCGACATATGGTGATCGATAAATAAATAATTATGCCGTAACTTAGAGATAAATTACATGAACGCAAATCATACTCAAAACGATATATTACTTGTCTTGTATCTTACATTTAGTACCCAACAAAAGAACAGTAACTAATAAAATATACTCGAACGCCATAGAAATTAATTAATATGAAGTACTAGATATTTAAAACAAAGCCTCGATGGGTCCTGTATTTCTTAGTTAGTTGTTTTTACGAAGTTAGTATCTTTATGAGAATAGGGTGTAGAGGTACTCATCGATAACCAATATGTCGATGTTTAATTTTGGAAATCTCTCGTTTCTGCTAGAAAAATATCGAGCTATAATTATTACCATGGTTACGGTCACTTGAATCACGCTGGTTTTATGCAAAATTATGCTACTTATACTAAGCAAATATGCATTTTTCTGGTGTTAATAAGCCCTTTCCTTGGGCCACCTACAGACATGGACTACATACGCTCCTGTCACAATAGTAAAATAGGGGACAGAAAGTGAGTCTCGATCAAGAATTTTATAAGTATCTCAGGGAAAGATTTATTGCGATGACATGAGAATTGGACTGCATGGACATT